>VXBC01001709.1:0-23637 GCA_013399945.1 Ploceus nigricollis | reverse complement strand
AACAATAAAGTCCTCAAACATCACAAAAACACACCACGGAGTTTGCTGTCCCCGAGCTGGGGCTGCCTGCACCGGTTGCTCAATGCCAGTGGTGGCAGGATGGGAGCTCTTGGCAAAGTCCTCTGGTCTCCCCCACAAGCTGTGGAGCAATTTCCAGCTGGGATTTTAATATCCTGCAGCTTTGAAGCAGTAGCAGCCGTGTCTGTGTGAAATGCAGCTCATCTCTGTCGGTGTTTGACGGGCACAGGATTTTTTGGGAATGGTTGTGTTTCAGGGTGGGTGCTTGTGAAGCATTGGAGGGTTGGCTGGGAGCCACTGGAAAGGGAAAATCTGGTGACCTGCTGCCAGTGTGGGGTTGGATGGGATGAAGGTATGTTTGGTGTTGGATGTCTGTGCACTGGATTTTGTGGCCCCAGCTTGAGGGTGCTTTGGTCTCAGAGGTGTAGTTTTGGGGTGTCCTGTGGGGTGGATGCTTTGCCCCATCCCCACAAAGCCTCCTGCTTTGCTGCTGTGGAGGATCATTCCTTTGAATTAAAATCAGTTTAGTCAATGGCCTCTCTGGTGATCAATGACAGGATCAGAAGGAATGGCTGGAGCTGTGTCAGGAAAGGTTTAGGTTGAATATTAGGAAAAGGTTCTTTCCCCAGAGGGTGGCTGGGCACTGAACAGGCTCCCCAGGGAATGGTCACAGCCCCAAGCATGACAGAGTTCAAGAAGGATTTTCACAATGCTCTCAAGCACAGGATGGGATTCTTGGGGTGTCCTGTGCAGGGTCAGAAGTGGGATTTCAGTGATCTTTTTGATGCCTTACAACTCAGGATATTCCATGATTCGATTCTATGATTCAATACATGAAAAGTGAGCAGCACAGCCCTGGGTTTTGGATGTCCTGATGTCTCATGCCAGGCTTTTTTTTCCCTTTTTGGCCATGCATCTGGGATCTTGTGGGTGACCAGTGTGAGGTTCTGTGTTTCTGCAAGTGAAGCTGGTGCTGGCACATCTCCCTGGGTGATTTGCCTTTCCCATTGTGATAGGAGAAAAAACTGGTCCAGAGGAATGGATTTAACAACTGATTTGCTTCTTCTCCCCTCTGTGTCTTTGACAGGTCACAGCCAAGACTGCCTTCCTGTTCATCTTACCTCAGTATAATGTTAGTGTGCCTACAGCAGGTGAGAGATGCCTCTGCTTCACAAATCCCAAGGGAACGTTGAGTCTGGTTTGCCCCAAATCCTCACTTCCAGCTGCCTTGGGCTCATCCTCTACTGATCAGCTGCTCAGGGTTTTGTCTGGCAGTAAATGCAGTCTGGCAGAGATGTTAAAAATAAGATACTTTGGGAAGAAGCAAAGTTTGAGTGGCTCAGAACACTCTGGTCATGTCTGCCAGCCCTCATGCTGCCAGGTTGGGAAGAAGTGCTTTCCAGGGAGTTTGGGGGCTTCCTCTCTCTTTCTGCCATGGCCAGGCCGCTCTGTGCTCCCTGCAGGATGAGGGTGCTGCTCCAAGCCTGGTCAAGCAGGATCCAGCTGTGTGATTGCCTGCCTGGAGCAGCTTCTTGTCCCCCTGAGGAGCAGGAGGGATTTACCTCTTTGCCAAGCAGCAGGGGCTGTGCATGTCATCCCTGTCCTGCTGATTTTTGGGCATGGCACCTGGAGAAGAGGGTGTGGAGATGGATGTGGTGCACAGCATCCCTGCTCCAGGCAGGTTCTGATTCACAGGGATTAAATTCCAGGAGGCTCTGAGCTGGCGCAGCTCGGAACCAAACAGACCAGAGGAGGTGTCCCAGCTCCCAGCCAGGAGGTTCAGCCCCTATTACTCCTTTTATGGCTGCTGGTTGCTGCCTTCCTGGCTCAGAGCCCCTCTGGATCTGGCAGGGATCTGGGCACTGGCCTGGACACAGCAGGAGCTGCTTTGGGTAAAGGCCTGGGCTCGGGATGAGCCAAATGCCCGGGGCACAAAGCCTGGCCTGGTGGCAGAAAACTGCAGTTAATTGGGAGTGTTTGAGTAATCATCCAAAGAAAGAGCAGGGTGCTGGGATTAGGGGAGCTACAGTGAGGCAGACATGCGGAAGACAAAAGCTCTGCCCTTAAAGGCTTTGGTTATGGCTGAAGGAGTCATCCAGCTTCCAGATTAAATTGTGGTCCCTTCTCCCCTGTGGCACAGTCCAGACAACTTCTGCTGCTGGGTTTTTAAGGGATTTTTCTTTTTGATACAAGAAGTCCCAAGGGGCAGAGAAACACCTCCCCAGGACCAAGTATTGGGGTATCAATATAGGGCATGAGCTAGTGGGGAGACAGATCTTGGTGCAGCAGCTTCTTGGGAGGAATCTAAATTTTTCCAAGGCTTTCCCACATCCCCCACAGCTTCTGCTAGAGCTTCTGAGGTTCCCTGGAGAGAGGAGGGAGAGCACATGTACATGATATTATTTTCTTTGGCCATGCAATTCTTTTACCTTGCTCTGGGATACAGACACCATTTTTACCTCGGGGGCTCCTAAGGACAGGGTGTTTTCATATCCTTGTGCCAGGTGTGTTCATAAATCCCATTCAAATCTTAGAAATCTGGAATGAAGCTTTGTTTAAGGTAGGCAGGGCTGGTGACAGAGCAGTTTCTTCCCAGCATTGGTATCAGGAGAGGACAGACTGCATCAGGATGAAGGAGAGCAGCAGCCAGGAGTGGGCTGAGCTTTGTGTGATGATACTTCCTGCAGCCTTCCCTACTCTGCTTCTTCCCATAAGCTTCAGGGCTGAAAATAGTTGCCTAAATGCAGATATCTGGGGTATTTTGGGTGCTGCTGGGTCTCCTGTTGCTCCAGAAGAGCACAGCCTCCTGTGGGTCCTATTGGTCATCCACCAGCCCTGTGCTGCTGCTGCCTCAGATCTCTGAATAGCAGAAGGCCCCTGCATTTAGGCAGCTGAATCCTGCTCCAGCAGTTTTCAGGGAGGAGTGTGAGATCATAAGGAAGTGTTAAATCATAACTGAGGGGGTGGAAATCCTATCCCAAGCCCTGATGTTCCTAGTGGGGCATCCCTGACCCCATCTCTTGCTTCAGCCTCCCATGTTTTCATCCCTACAGGTGATAAATTCCCATCTCCACAGCTGAGCTGTCCCCAGTGGCAGGGGGAAGCTTTTAGTGTCCCCAGTGTCCCCTCCCTTGAGGTGTGTACCTGTTAGAAGGGAAACCACCCACGTCTGCCATGAGCTAACCCTGAAGAGAGCCCTTTTTCCCTACCACTGGCACAGTCGTGACCTCTCTCTGGTGTCCCCATCCAAGCTGCTCCCCACTAAGCCCTCACCTGGAAATCCTTTGGGCCATGGGAGTCTGACCCACGCTTTGGTGTCTTTGCAGATGGGGAGCTGGTCCAGTATCACTATGGGCTGAAGGATCTGGTCACCATCCTCTTCTACATCTTCATCGCCATCATCCTCCACGCCGTGGTGCAGGAATACGTCCTGGACGTGAGTGCTATTCCCTGTCTTGTGTCCTCAAAATATCTCAAATCCCACGGGGGGCTCTGCAGTTAAATGCTATTCTAGGGGTGATCTGGGGGCTGAGGTGGTGATGAGTGAGCCTTCATCTCTGGAGGCTGCTCGGGATTGAGGAGGAGGAGAGAGAGAGTTGATGGTGGCTCATGTTTTCTTGTTGTTTGTCTCTCCCTCTGCTCCTTCCCAGAAAATCAACAGGCGTCTGCATCTCTCCAAGGTCAAACACAGCAAGTTCAATGAGTCAGGGCAGCTGGTTGCCTTCCACCTCACCTCTGTCATCTGGTGCTTGTACGTCGTGGTGACGGTAAGGCACGGGGCTGGCTGGCATTTGGNCCTCACAGGGCTTGTGTTCCAAGGGGATGTTTCCAGGAGGAACTCTGGGTTCTGGAGCACAAAATCCCACTGGCAGCAGAGTCCCCAGCCAGCTTCTGGGCCAAAACAGGCACATTTCAGTCAGTTTAGTTTTCAGCTGTGGTGGATCTTTTCAGCCACTGTCTGAGGGCACTTTTGGGAGATCCTTCTCCTGTATTGTACAAGGCACAGGTAAATGGGCTGTGAAGTATTTTTGGAGCTGGGCCCCAGAAGTCCTGCCTGGTCCCATCATCTCCATCCTCTGCTCCAGGAGCTGATGCCTTTCTCAGCTTATTTTCCTCCTTATGTACATTCAGTGCCTTGAGGTTTCTGGGTGCCTTTTGTGGGGTCATGGGGCTAACGGGCAGAATTTTGGGATCCCTCTTTGTGGTTCCTTCCTTGGCAAGCTGATGGTGAGGGAACCTTTGAAAACAGGGAAACCTTGCTGTTTCTTGGGGGTGTGTCAACCCAAAGATTTCAGAGGGAAAACTGTCATTTTGGGAAGGAAGGGGGAGGGAAGAACAGGTGATGTGGGAGAGATCTGACTATTTTAGCAGGGTGAAGTGATGATGCTTTGCTACCTGAAGCCATTGGGGTCCAGCTGTGGCTCTGGGGATGGATCCCTCGGGACAGATTCCCTCCCCACTGCTCAGAGGGTCCTGCCAGCCCTTCTTAGAGAACTACTTTTCCCTTCAAGGCCAGCGTTTCTAGAGATCTGCTGGCACTGCCTCTGCCTCATAGGGCTCTGAGGAAGGAGACTTTGGCAAAACAGTAGATGCTGCTGGTTTTGGGCTCCCCTTGCCCAGTGCCAGACCCATCCCTCAGCAGCTGTGGGGCTGGAGCCTCCTGTACACCCCACATTGCTGTGTTACGCTCCCCAAACACCCAACATGAGCAGAGCAGGTCACTCTTGTGCTTCCCTGGCCTTCCCCAGCTGAACAAACAGGTCTTAGGACAGACAGGGAATGGATCATGGTGACTGGGCAGGACAAATTTCCCATGCCAGCATCTCCTTGCAAAGCCTAGGGCAGCATCCGTGTGGCAGGAGTGAGAAGGGAGTCCCATCCTGTAAGGCAAGAGGTGGAAAATGAAACTATCCAATTTATATCCAGTTATTTTTGTTGGTGTTTTCTGTTCCTCTTTCTCTTCAGAGGCACTTCTTGTTGCTGAAGTGCTGCTGGGGTTGGAAATGCCAGTGGGGAAGATTGCCTCTGGACCATGCACATGGCTGCCTGAGCCATGCTACAGGAATCTCACCCCTACACCTCCAGAGCATTCCAAACCCCAAAATATCATCTCCTGAACTTGGGACCCTCTGTGCAACTGAGCAAGCAGCCTTCAGCCCCCAAACAAGGGTCCTGGTGAAATTTTGGAGGAGTGCTAGAGACCCACAGATGCAGAGCTCAGCCTCGGCCCTCACAGGGAATGTGTTTTTTTCTGCAGGCTGTGACAAGGCTTGGGTGTCATCCCCAGTTCCTGTTTCACTGCACCATCAGCCCACCCTCTCATAACCTGTTTTGTTTTGCTGAAGCTTTGTGTCTCTTCTCTTTTTCAGGAAGGATACATTTCAAACCCCCGGAGTCTGTGGGAAAACTACCCGCATGTTTATCTGCCGTAAGCACTTGTGAGGGCATTTTGTTCTGGGGCTGGCCACTTCCTTCCTCTCCATGGTTTTGCCTGCTGGGAGTGGGGTGCTGACAGCACAGCACCCTCTGCATGCACCCTGCAGCAAGGATGCTGCAGTGAGACCATGGGGAGTGAGGATATCTCATTTGTGAGCCTGGGGAGGGGTGTTCCAGAGGGTTTCATGAGGAAGGCCCTGTGGGCTTGATTACTCATCCTGCCTGTTTCCTGCATTCGCTTGGGAAAGTCTCTTTCCTGTTCATTTTTCACAGCAGAAATATAGTGGGGGATGATCCTTCCTTCTTGGTTTTTTACAAAAGTGAGGTTTGCTGAGAGCACAGAGACCACAGCACACGCATCTGGATAAACTCCATGTGTGGCTCTCTCGGCTCAACAAATAATTTTAGCCCTGAAATGATTTCTCCTAAATCCCATGGCTCCAAAACAGTGGAGGGATTGCCCAATGCTGCCCTGACACTCGGGCTCTTGGGGTCCTGCCATGGCCTGGGCTGGCTCACGTGGCTCCTCCCTGCATTTCAGGTACCAGGTGAAGTTTTTCTACCTGTGCCAGCTGGCGTACTGGCTGCATGCCCTGCCCGAGCTCTACTTCCAAAAAGTCCGCAAGGTGAGAGCCAGGTGGAGGTTTTGGGAGAGGGAGCTCTGGGAGAAGGCAGGTGGAGAGGGCTGAGAGGTTGATTTGGCTTTTCTGCCCCTGCCAGGAGGAGATCCCCCGGCAGCTGCGCTGCATCGCGCTCTACCTGCTGCACATCGCCGGCGCCTACCTGCTCAAGTGAGTCACCTGCCTCAGCATCCCCTCCCACACCAGGCATGGGGCTGGGCAGCTGCTTCTGCCCTGGGGATCACCTGGGGATCCTCAGTGGGGTGAGGGGCTTAGAAGGAATAAATCGGGTTGTTTCAGTGGAGAGTGACTTTTTACCTAGGCAGGTATATAGGACAAGGGGGATGGTTTTAAAATAGAAGAGATTTGGATATTGGGAAGAAATTCTTGCCTGTGAGGGTGGTGAGGCACTTGGCACAGGTTGTTCAGAGGGTTTCCCGTCCCTGGAAGTGTTCAAGGCCAGGTTGGATGGGCATTGGAGCAACCTGGGACAGTGGAAGATGTCCAGAGCAGGAGGTTAGAGTGAGATGATCTTTAAGGTCCTTCCCACCCAAACCATTCTCTGATAAAAAGCAGAGCAGCCTTGCCAGCCATAGGGTTTTGTGTTGGATATATCTTAGCTCTGGTAGTGTTTTGGACTGTGTTGGTGGTTTATAGACAGGGATTTCCCCTACTGGAGTCCTACCCCCACTGCTGCACAGAGATCTGGTTTTGGGCTGGTGCTGCAGCTCATGGACAGCAGGGCCGGCTGGGTTTGAAGGATGAAGGTTGAAGGATGAAAGCTGAAGGATGAAGGCTGACCAGCCCAGTGATGCTCTTTTTTCCTCTTCCCTGCCAGTTTAACCCGCTTGGGGCTGATCCTCTTGCTGTTGCAGTACTTGGCTGAGTTCTTCTTCCACATGGCACGGCTGGTTTACTTCACGGACGAGAACAACGAGAAGCTGTAAGCAGGGGAGCTGCCTGTGGCTCCCATCCTCCTTTGGAGCCCAGGAGAGCCTGGATCTTGCTTTCCCCTCCTGTCTCAGCACTGGGGCTGCTCCTGCCCACAGCTCTGCTTGCCCTCCTGCAGGTTTAATGTCTGGGCCGTGGTGTTCGTGGTCACCAGGCTCTTCACCCTCACCTTGTACATCCTGGTCATCGGCTTTGGGCTGCCGCGCGTGGAGAGCCAGGCCCTGGACCCCGAGAGAGGGAACTTCTTCAGCTTCCTCTTCAACAATATTCTCTTCAGGTAGGAATGTCTCCTCTGTCTTCCTTGGCTGTGTTATCCCAGCATGGGCTTTTCTGAGATTGGAATCCCAGAATGGTTTGGGTTGGAGGGGACCTTAAAGATCATCTCGTTCCAACCCTTGCCGTGGACATGGATACCATCACTGGACCAGGCTGCTCCAAGCTCCATCCAGATGGGATCCAGACAGTGACGATCTGATCCTGATTCCATTTGGGGAAGGTCTTAGTGAGCTGAAGGGGGTGTGAAGGAAGCAAGGAGAGGTTTAAAGGCTACACAGAGCCAAAATGGAGGGGAAAAGACAGGAAATAAAGTGTTAATAAAGTGAAGTTACAAACTGCAAGCCTATCTTGGAGAAATGCTTGCAGGCTTTCCCTGTTGTACCTGTAAGTGCATTTACATGAATGTGGTCAAGGATAAGGCATTTTCCCTTCTGCTTGGCCATGTTTTGCTGCCCATTGATGTGGGAAGCAGAGGGTGGAATGGGCTTCGCATGCCTTGCAGTCTGTCAAGTCTGGGAGCCTTTCTCACCCTTGCAGCAGCTGTGGGTTCAGTTCAGAATTTGCCAGGCATGGTGATTCTCAAGCTTTTTGAAGCCAAGGACTGCTGGCACACCTGAGGATTTGAGGATCTTTCTTACCTCCCTTCCACCTTTTGGATCATCCAGGGACATCGTGTCTTGACTGTGCCACATTGTGTTTTGGGCAGTGCTGGTTGAGATGATCCTGTTCATCCATTCCTGCCCTAAAGTTGAAAGAATCAATGAATCAGAACCTGAGAGCTTTATGACGTGGAGGGAAAGGAAGGTGGCTGCTCTGAGCTCAGGGGTGGCAGAAAGGAGAGATGGTGGCTGGAGGGACGACGTCTGCCACATGAGGGGACCTCGGCCACCAGCCCCAGTGTGGGGGGAAGGCCGGGCTGGGGGTGGCCTCGCTGCTGTGTTCTCAGCCTGCCTCTTCTCCGCCCCTGGCAGAATGAGTGTGCTGCTGTTGGTGTGCCTCTTCCAGGCCTCGGTGATGTGGCGCTTCATCCACTTCCAGCTGCGGCGCTGGAGGGAGTACTGGAACGAGCAGAGCAGTCGGAAGCGAGCCGCCGCTGCCACTGCCGGCACCAAGCAGCAAACCAAGCTGCTCAAGAGGGACTCGGGTGAGTGCTGCAAGGGTGGCACTGTGGAGGTGCCAGTCCTGGGGTTCAGCATCCCCCAGCAGGCTGCTGCCTGTGCAGGGTGTCCCCACCAGTGTCCTGATGTCATGGGGGTTTCCCCATGTCTGTGGGCCAGTCCTGAGAGAATAAAGGGTTTGGCTTGTGCAAGGGACAAAACTTCTTTCTCCACAGAATCACAGAATGGTTTAGGTTGGAAAAGACCTCTGAGATCATGGAGTCCAACCTTTGACCAATCACCATTGTCAACAGACTAGAGCGCTGAGTGCCATGTTAAGTCGTTCCTTGGACACCTCCAGGGGTGGTGACTCCAAGCCTATCTGAGCAGCCCATTCCAATGTTTAATCACCCTTTCTGTGAGGAAATTCCTTCTAATGTCCAACCTGAACCTCCCTTGTAGCAGCTTGAAGCTATTTCATCTTGTCCTGTCCCTTGTTCCCTGGGAGCGAAGCCCCACTGGGCTGCACCCTCCTGTCAGGGAGTTGTGGCAAGCGAGAAGGTCCCTCCCGAGCCTCCTTTACTCCAGGTTAAACACCCCCAGCTCCCTCAGATTATGCTCTAGACCCCTCACCAGCTCCGTGTCCCTTTGTTGCCATCCCCAGGTTACCATGAAAACGGAGTGGTGAAAGCAGAGAATGGAACCTCACCTCGCACCAAGAAGCTCAAGTCTCCGTAGAAGCCAAGGGTTGTCTCCTGGGGAGGAGGGCGAGATACCAGGACTGAGCAGCTCCTCCTCCTGCTCCTCACGAGCGGCATCTTGAAAGGCTCGGAATCATCTTCCCAAGGTGTCTCTCGCTCTCCTCCCTTCCTTTCTTGCTCTCGTGAACTGTTTGCAATAAAACCAAAAAGGCCCCATTCCCCTTCTCCCATCCCCCTCATAGGAACCTTCTCCAGCCCTCCTGGTTTTGCCTTCCTCTGATCGTAAACCAGCGTTTTTCCTTTTCTATTTTAGTGTTCGGTTATTTTGGTTAATGGTTACAAATGTATTGTAGATGGTTCCAAACAATCCTTTTTTCTCCTACAGCATGTTCCTCCCCTCTCTTCATGGTGCTTCCCTGAGCCCCTGGGACAGGGCCACGACAGCTTGAAGGCACCAAATGTGTGTAATGGGATCAGATTCCTGGGGGAATGTGCTGGGGCTGTGAGATCTGAGGCTCAGGGTGCTCTCAGGTGAGATGGGGCACAACTGGCCAGCACTCAGCAGGATGGTGATGCTGCAAAGAGAGACCAGGGTCTGATGGAGGAAGCTCAACCCTGTCTTGTCTCCTGGTGGAGCTCTGGTTAACTGGGGTTTTCTGAACCCTGCTTTTGAGAATTTTCAAGAGCTGGGCAGCAGAGAAGGGAAAGAACTTCCCTCTTCATACAGAAGGTCCATGTCCCAGCCTCTGCTTGCCCCAGCTGGGTTTCTCTTGGCTGCCCCGTGGTTGTTCTGGGCCTCCTAGCCCCAAGAGCTGGGCCCAGGGCTCTGCAGCTCTCAGTGTTTTGTTATGGGGCAGGAGCATCCTCAGTTCCACATGAATCCTTGAGGCCTGCCCTGTTCTGAGTGCTGGCCTGGCTCTTGTCAGCCCAGCCCTTTTCCAGCTTGTCTGTGCCTCGTGGACCTGGTGTTCTTGTTGCTCGTGACCACATCCAGGTGACAATCGGGTTGCTGCAAAGGGTTTTTGCATCAGTGGGACTGTGCCCCTCGTGCTGTCACCTCAGCCTTCCTTGTCCCTACCATACCAGTCCAGCTGTGCCATCAGCAGCCACCAGCTTCACTCTTTGTTTCCAAAGGATACAGCGCTTGTATCCACCCAAGGTGCTATCAAATCCAGGGTTTCTTCCAAAAATCCTAGCCCCTTCATCCCTTTCTGAGCTGTGAATGAGATGACAGGGAAGGAAGGCGAAGGAGGCTGGGGCTGCAAGGAGCAGCTTGCATTTTAGGAAAAGCCTGGCTTGTGACACATAGCTGTTAGCAGATGGAGTTGTCTCAAATCTACCTCAGAGGCCATCTGTTGCTGCAGACCACTTTCCCCTCTTGCTCCTGCCCGCTGCCACCTCCATGTGCTGGCAAGAGGTTTTGTGGAAAGCCAGATCCCACCAGCTTGATCCCTCGCTGACTGCTGGGGAGCAGCATCTGCTTGGGGTTTCGTGGGTCAGTGCCATCTCACTGGGCTTCTTTTTGGGGTGCCACGCCAGGCTAGGTTTGGCAGGTGAGGAGTAGTGGCACCTCTGTCCCCACACTGTCCTCTGGGGCGGTTCCTGAGCTGGGCTTTGCTGTTGGTGCCTCTTGTGCAGTGAAGTCAGCTGTAGCTTTAGTTCTGCTTCACCACGTCAGGAGCAGAGGACTCATGGTGTGTCCCCTTGGCTGGGTGAGGAGAGGGACACACAGCTGGAGTGCTGTTCATGTGCAGTCCAGGACTGATCCTTGGCGTGCCCCTGGCTCAGCCCTTGGGGGCAGCTGAACTCTGGCTCTCTCTGAGTGCAATTCCAGCTTGAGGCTGGTGCTGTTGTCCTTTGCACCAGTAGTGTTTTGAGGAATGAGTGACAGTTGACTTTCTGCCCCTCTTTGAGCTGAGTTGGGTTTTTTCCCCTTTTATCTGGATGTCTTTTGTCCTTTCCTTCCCCTCTCCTTGTTGAGGAGGCACTGGAGGGAGAAAACATGCAGGGACATGAGGACAGTTGGTCAAATTCCACTTGTTCCTCAATCCCCACCACGTTTGAATGTCGAGTGAGAGATATTGGCAGGAGAGGGCTTTCTCTGTTTTCAGGGGAGCTGGGGAAGGAATATGGAGCAGAGCCCCTGGTGGAACCTTGCCATTGCTCCTCGTAGCCTGGGCTGGGAGGATAAGACACTTTTTAGCTCAGAGGCAGCGACGGGACCCGCAGTGCAGCGTGATCGGGGGAAAGAGCTTTACGTTGAGGAGGACATGGAAAAGGTCTAGTGTGAGAGGTTTTTCCTTTCTCCTGCCTCTTCCCATCCCCTGCCATCCACTGCCAGTGCCCTCCAGGAGCAACTGCTGGCTGGCACCTCCCCAGAGCCTCGGCCAGGCCTTTCCTCAGCACTGGTGCCTCACAGCAGCCGAGCTGCTGACTCTGTTAGCAGGTGACACATAGAGCCCCTCAAAAACACGGCTGCTGAAAGATTCCTCCCCCTGCCGGCTTGGCTTCAGGCAGCTTTTCCACTTGCACAAACCTATCTCTTCCTGCAGTAGCTGGTGATGCTTTGTATCCCAAGTGCCTTATGTTGTAGCCTCTCTGTGCACTATAGCAGTAGCTGAACACCCTCCTTTGTTACTACGTATGTACAACATATGCTACATTTACGTGTTTTCTGTTTCCTTTTTGATAGAGCTACCAGGAAAAGGGACATTTGTTTTTGAAGCATTTCCATGTGTTCTTTTTATGATTTTGTTTTTTTTAAATCTATAGATGATGGGGCTTTTTTCTTTTTAGCCCTCCCCTATATTTAGTCCTCAGAAATCCCCATCCTTCTGTTAGACCCAGACCTGGCAGGTTGTCTTTTTTTGAGCTGAGCCTTTGTTGTGAGGTGATATCCACTGTCATCCTGGAGGTTTGCAATCCCCTCTCCATCAGAGGAGCTGCCATGGGCTGCTCTTATCTCTGTGTTGTAGTGCAAGCACAATCCCTGGGCTGCAAGCCTGCAGTAACTGCTGCTGTGTCTGTGTCATTTCTCAGCAGCTCCAGCCTTCCTTTCAGCCCAAAGAGCTTTTTCTTGGAGCATTTTCATTGCAAGCCCTTAGTGGTCAGTCTATCCTTGGCCTCTCTGCCTATGAAATGCCACGAGCTCACTTCCCTTTACTGGATGCTCTTCTCATGCCCCATCTGTGTCATCTGCAGAAAACATCATGGAATTGTTGGGTGAGGTTGGAAAATGCCTCCAAACTTGTCAAAGTCCAACCTTTAATCCAACACCAAGATCCAAACCTGAACAGGAGTTCTTGTCCACCACAGTGCAGAAGGTGATGGAGATTATCCAAAACTTCCAGTGGGACATGATTCCTTGCCCCCTTCCCATGGGCTTGAGGCTACTTTAGTAGTCTGTCCATTATCCAACCTAAAGAGGTCAGGAATTGAGTAGCCTGTGGTTTTTGGGGTGAAGTGTAGTGTTTTCCTGTCCTAGCCTAGAAGAGCTGTGAAATACCAGCACTAGTTCTCTTTTCTTGTCTTAGGTAGTTGGAGAATGGGCTTGGGAAGAGAAAGGGGTGGAGGAAAAACAGATGTAGCATTTCACATACAGTTTTTGAGTGACTCTTACATTATGGGGCATTACAGTTGTGTTTTATGTTGTTGTTGTTGTTATTTAGGATTCTTTCTTGTTACTCATCATGTTTGGGTTAGTAGTAGCCAAGTTCCAGTTCCCCTGTAGGTGCCCTTATCTTCGACTCAGTGTTTTAAAAGGTATTTTTGGTAGGCTTCCTAGTTGGAGGGAAGCGTGGTCACTCTGGGATGTCTCTTCCTTGCCTCCAAGTGACTGTGGGAGCTTGGAGCCATCCTGCCTTTGCTGCAGTGCCTGGGGTTTTACAGCAGCCTCGGGCTCTTGCCTTTGGTAGATGGACCCCAGGTTGTGTCAACAGTGGGTGGAGATGATGGAGTTTGCTTTACAGCCTTCCAGGAAACTTCCTGGAGGATGAAAGGTTGGTTTAGTAGGTTTTATGCCCAGCAGTGAGGTATGTTCCTCCTCCTTGGAGCTGTGTGTGGGGTTTTTCTGGGAAGAATGGCTGTTGGAAAAGCCAGGCAGAGGTGTGTAGTTTTTCCTTGAAAATGTTGAACTCAACTGATCAAACTTCAGCAAAGGAACTCGAGGAAAATTTCTGTTCTTCCATATTTATGCTTTATTGCAAATTTCCTGATTTTGGAGGGGGTGGGGGGGGGGAATTAACAGTCTCTNCTGTCACTTCAGTTTTTGTACGGATTTTGTTTGTTGTTGTTCGTCGTTCAATGACTTTTGTGATAAACTCAGCAGAAGTATTTTTCTGAAATAAATAAATAAAAAGCATAGATTCTTCCAGTGCTGTTTCCACTGATGCTTTATTATTGCTAAGCTGTGCATGTGGCATGGACACCTTCCACTATCCCAGGTTGCTCTAAGCCCTGTCCAGCCTGGCCTTGGACACTTCCAGGGATTCAGGGGCAGCCACAGCTTCTCTGAGTAACCTATGCCAGGGCCTCACCACGCTCACAGGGAAGAATTTTTCCCCAGTATTGAATCTAAATCTCTCTTACAGTTTAAAGCCATTCCCCCTTATCCTGTCACCCCAAGCCCTTGCAGCTGGGATTCATCTTCCCACATTTCCCATGTCCACAGCAAGGGCAGCTGCTCCAGAGTTCATTATTTGTGGCTGCTTTCATCAGAGGGAGTGGAGGATAAGGGTATTTGTAGGAGATGATTTATCTGATGTGGTTTAGGCACATATTTTTGGTGAGCTATATTGTATATTTTGTGCAGCTGGCCCCAGGCACATGACATCACTTGGCTGAGGGCTAGGTTACGTTTTCATAGCCTGTGCAGAAAATAGTTTCTGACTTTCTACAGCTCAAGTAATTTCATATGTAAGATTTTGGTCTCTTGAAATCCGAGGTGGACCAGAGATCCCTAGAATGATCCTTGGCCAGGGTGAGCAGCAGCACAAAACAGGCTCAGAAGGGAAGAGCAGTGACCTTTCCAAACAAGGGAAGACAGGAGGAAGCTGTCACGTGGAGACTCTCAGCTGTCTGAGGGGAAGTGGGAATCCATGGCACAAAAGCTGATTTAAAGCAGCATTTTGTTCCAAAGAGCTTTGTTCTCTGTGTGTGTGACAGCTGCCTTTTCTGTGTGCTCCATGGCAACACCTGGCAGGTGTCACTTGGGGTGAGAAGGCTCCTGCCACGTTACCTTCACGGGGAGATGAGTAACAGAGCACGAGTGTCATAACTCTATTGCCATGCCAACTGCCCATGTTCCCTTCTCCTTGGAGACCTGTCTGGTGAGATGGCAGGTGGATAAGGTGGATTTAGATGGGATCTCAGTCCTAAAACCATTCTTCCAACTTCTTGTTAAAAAATGCAGAGCTGCTGTCAGCAGATTTGTGTCCAGACCCCTGGTACCTCCAGATAACTAAACTCACCACCATCACCCTATTTTAAGTAGACCCAGAATCACAATTTGTGGGTTTCCCTCCTCACCCTTATCTTAATCCTTAGCTATTCCAGCCATTCTATTTAAAACAGACTTTTTGACACGTTTATAGCAACTGCAGTTTTATTGCAATTTTAATAACAAACTGGCAGTCTTCACTACTTGAAGGTGAAAGGCCCATCTGAGAGAAATCTGGAGTGGTTTTCACTCCAGGCTCCAGAGACCTTTAGCACTCTAAAAGGTTGAGAAAACAACAGAAGAACCTGACTTTGGTTCTCAGATTTTTTTTTTCTCCTATAAGTTTCATGTCAACATCCAGTAGTTGTGAGGTTGAGTTTAGGGATAGTTAAAAGGACAGGGAGAGGTTAGGAAGGGAAAAAAGTTAACATGAGGGTGGAATCAGCTGGGTCTGTAAAAGGGGGAGGGAGAGAGTGAAGCAAGGGGGAAAACCAGAACATCCTTTTTGAAGTACAATATGTTCAAGTCACCAGAGAATTCAACTGCTGACCCTGTCCTTCGGCTTCTGGGAAGAGATCACTAGGGAAGGCTCGAAGGAAGTCACGGTAGTTTACCTTGTCTTCATCACAGGAACAGTAGTCAATCAGCTGTGGGGACAAAACACACAGCAAACACCATAAAGAGTTGGAAAAAGCTGCAAAAGTTTGGGTTGTTTTTAGGGGAAACTGCCCAGAGTTCTCCTTGTGGGACAGAGCAGGAGATGTTATTCCCCCATGTGGATTTCCCCATCCTGGTAGTCCCGAATCACAGGTAAACTTAGAATCATAGAACCAATAAGGATTGAAAAGACCTACATGATCATTGAGTCCAACCTTTAGATCATCAAGTCCAATCATTTAACGATTGAACTTGATGATCTAAAGGTTGGACTTGATGATCTAAAGGTTCAAGTCCAACCTTGAATGCCTATAGATGACACTAATCTATGCAAGGAGAAGAGTTAAAGTGTTTGAGTTCAATCCTGATTTCCTTCTGGGCCTCACCAGAGTGGCAAGAGAGCCACAAAAATACAGAGCATGGCCACAGACTGAGATGGGCCACAGGAAATCTTGCACAAATCCCTGCCAAAAGTGGAGTGGGGACAGTGTATGTGAACAGTCACTGTTCCCTGGTGTCACTTTGGTGTGTGCACATGGCATAAAGGGGAGACACAGATAACTGAGCTTGGTGACAGCCCCATTAATGAGCCAGTTCTGGTGTCTGTGCCTGACCCTGCATTGTGTTACAGAGCCACAGCCTTTGTGTGCTTCAGGGGAAGAAAGAAGGCTTTTGTTTCTTTAATTGCATAACTAATCTCCTTCTGACACCCAGCGAGATGGAAAAGGTCTAATATCACAATTCCTTGAAAGGATTCCTCTTCCCCTTGTCGCCTGGAGACAGATTCTCTGGGGTTTGCTTCTGTGACTGACAGCTGTGCTCCTCTCCAGGCAGTGAACTCTGTGCCATATGTTTAATTTATAGCCCTGCCACACTTCCCAGGGCTCTGGGAACACTGGGATTAAGATTTCATGGGAGTGCACAGGTCTTAGACTGGGGCTCAAACGTGGGAGTTCAGCTTCAACTGTCAGAGGTTCTCCACATCATTTTAGAAATGTTTCCTCTCTCCCACTCTCAGAGTGGAGCAGGGATTGTCACCACACTGTAAATTCCTCAGGGCAGAGTGAGCTCTGATGAACTCTGGTACTGCAAAGCCCTGGGTGCTTGTCAGGGTCTTAATTCATCCTACATTCAGAGACACAAATCCCCTGCCCATGCACCTTTCTAACCAAGGCTGTGATGCTCACAGCTGACTGCTTTAGAAAAGTTTTATTTTAGCAGGGGAAATAACTCCCTCTGGTTTCTAGATTTCTCTAAAGTCTGAGTCCTCCTTTACTGGCCACTAATCTACTGCCTATCACATGATGCTGAGGAAATATCCTTGCCAGTCATATTCCTCCTCCATCCTCACTGCAGGAATTTTTCTCTCAGTTTCCCTCACATTTTTTGCTTTGCAGACTGTGATCTCCATGTGCTGTTTGTTGCTTATAGTGCCCAGCAAATGTTAACCAGGGCCTTATGATTCTAAAATAAAATAAAATAAAATAATAATTTATATTATTATATATTATTAAATTATTATATATTTTTAAAAATACTTGGTTCTTAGACCTTCAGTTTAGTTGCTGTTGAATCCAGAATGTCTCTAAGCTTTCCTAAGGCACATTCTTTGAACACCTCAGTGTCACCTCTACTCAATCCCAGCTATGCTTAAGCCATCACAGACACTCCAAGCTCTGCAGGAGCCTATCCCTGATCTCTGTCATGATTCCTGATCTCTATCATGATACATGACCTCTTCTACTCATCCAAGACCTGAACCAGCAGGAATTTTCACACATTACAGTGCAGCCAAACATGGGGGGCAACCTGGATAATATTTTTTTCCCTTTTCCTTAGAGGACAGCAATTATTATCTCCTCTAAGACACAGGCTCAGTCCAACAACTCAGGAGTTTTTCTAAACTGGGACTCTCTTGCCCTTTTCTTGAATTTGTTCCCCTTTGAAGGCTAGAGCAGCTGGTTAGGGTTGGTTTTTAGAAGAGATCTTTTGGAAGAGCCATAGGAGGGGAATTCCACATGCACATCACCCCTTCCATCTGACCTTTTTAAGAAGAATGGTGCTGGTTGGCACATTGAACCTGTCACAAATGGTTAAAAAGCTTGCTTTATCCAGGAAGCCAGAGCCCTCCTTGTCAAAATGATGAAATGCCTCATGAAACTGCTTGGTGTTGAAGGGCTCTTGGAGTTGTAGTTCTTTCTGAACTTCCACAATTAAATCATCCAGGTCCTTCTTGAGGAAGCCACTGCAGAAGAAAACAGTAATAGGATTTAATGTAAAAACTCATTTTGGCAGCCTTGCTGTGACACTTGAGTAAAAAAAGAGCACTTCCCTGTGTGCTCCACAGTGTCAGAAACTCTGGGAAACTTGAGTTTCAACCAGAGCCATGATATAACTGCCTCCAAACCATGTTCTGAGGCAACAGGGTTGTTACTGGGTCACACAAACTGGGTCCAGACAGCTAAGAGGAGGATGTGGTCTAGGCTCTGATGGGCTGATAAGCAAAGAAGGAATAAATGCCCTAAAAAAGACTCCCCCCATCACCTGCTGAGCCTGCAACCATCAAGCAGCTCAAGTTGGCAGCATCTGTTACAGGGAACTGATGCCTTTTGGGAAAAGATGTGTCCCCCATCCTTGAAAGTGATTAAGTGTTGCTTGGAGCAACCTGGGATAGTGGAAGGTGTCCCTGCCCATGGCAGGTTGGACTGAGCTGATCTTTAAGGTCCTTCCAACCCAAGACATTTTGTGGTTCCGTGATTTTGGCTGGAACTCCAAACACTTCTTGAACTCAGGCTTGGTGCTGTGACTACTTCTCTGTCTCTGCTGCTGAGCCAGAGCTGTCTCAGGAGGTTTTGGGGCCAGCAGCAGCCACAACATTTTACTGTACACACCTCACACCCTCTGAATGTGCCCAAACACAGCCTCTTGGAGCACCAGAACCACCAGCAGAGCAGGAGACTGGAGCCCAGGGAGGCTGCTGAAAATGCCCTTAGCTGTCAACTTTAGTCTTATTTAGCCCCACCACCCCATTCTTTGTAGCCTACCTGCTGGTAGTCTCCACTACCACCTTCCTTGGGAGGAAATGATCCCTTATGGATTGCACTGTTGCTGCAGGGAAACTCTCTGCATTTCTCTCCAAATAATTGAGCACATATTCATCAGCATCAGTGATAATAAACCTGTGGCCAAACACTAGGGAAGAAACATTAAAGAAGTAATGTTACTTGTGGTTTAGCATGGGTTAAAGTAATTTCGTCACCCAGGAGGGAGCAGGACTCCTCTGCTGTGGCTGGGCTCAGCTTTGAGCCAGCTCTGCTACTTGTTTCACTTCTTGAAATAAGAATAATTTCACTGATTGAAAGGTTCAAACATTGACAGTAACAAAGTTATATCAATGTACACCAGCTGCAGATCTGGAAACTCAAATGTGAGGAGACCCAGAAGCAGCAGATCTTTCAAGTGAAGGAAGAGATATGCTCTGTCCATGCAATAAATGACATATCAGAGCAGAGAATTATAAATCCAGGCTGGATTTTACCTTCAATTGTAGAACCGATGGTGAAGTCAGAGGGCTCATAGTATATGGGATTCTCTGGAGTAGACCCTGGCTTGGTTACTTTGGTTCTTCTCAAGTATTTGCCTCCAGGGATGCCAGAGTTTCTGACTGGGGGTTCATAGATGCCAATCGTGTCATCGGCGAGGAAATAAGAGAGGATGAAACGACGATTTTTGTCCTCAGGCACTGGTGATTCCTAGAGGAAAGGTAGCAGGTTTGGAACAGAGCATTTCAACCAGGTTTTCCTTGCCTGGGGTGCTTAGGAGTACCTAGTAACCCACTCATAAGCATCCAGAGCTTTTTTTACAGCTGACTAAACAAAGCCCTTGATGTGCTGACATAGCATAACAAAGCACTAGACAGCACTTAGGATCTGAATTTCAAAGGTTACTTGCTTTACTCAAGCCACTGAAGCAGAATGTGGGTTGAAGTTACCAAGTATATTCAGTGTTTCCACAGCCTGAGTAATCCAAGAGAAATCCTTTCTCTATCCTATATGAAATGATTCATCCCAGAGAGGCTGTAAAATTCAGTTTTAAATTACATTTTTTCATTATGCTGAGTGCCTGAGAGAGGCTGGTGCTGTTTTAGCTCTTAGTCACAGGAAGTCACTCCCCTGACACACCAGTGGATTTACTTGCTTAGCTTAAAGCTAAGTGGATCTTAACTCCTCAGCTGTGACCTTTAGGGAACTCCTGCACAATAGGGAAAAGAAACCAGCCCTTATCCACCCCGAGTGTTTGGAGAGGGCAGGCACAAGGCAGCACAGGAAATGCCATCGCTGCTGCTGGCTGTGCCAGAGGCTCCTTGTATAAACCAGCTGTAAAGCTAGCACAAAGGCCAGGGCCTGGGTGCTGTTGTGGGTGGAAAACACCATTCTCATGAATTTTCCAGCTCCTACATCGGCATTGGCTGCTCTGCTAGGACAGCTCCTTGCTGGCTGCTGCATCCAGGACTAGCCTGGAGAAGGACAGGGGCTGGAGCCAGCAGCAGAGACATCAAGCACTGGCTGGTGGCAGTGGTGGCAGGCAGGCAGAGGCACAGTGCCCAGTGCAGGCTGCTTCAGCCATCTGTCATGTAGCAGTGGCAGAGGGAGTTTTTCCATAAATGGCTGTGGGTTTGTAGCAGGTCTGGTTTGTACTTTCTGGCCTTATTTCTTTTTTTTTTTTTCCTAGTTTTGTGAGCTGCCAATTGTCACAGCAAGCACACAATAACCCTGTGGCATCCCCCCAGGGACACTCGTGCTGGCTTGGGGAGCTCTCTTTTCCCACTGGCACAAAGGAGAGTTTGCCAACAACCTTGTCTGGGCAGGCTGCTCCTCCCATCCTTCTGGCACTATCCCACCAAGGAAAACACTTACCAGGGCCACCTGGTACCGCAGGACCTTGAGATTATTCTCCAGCATCTTAATGATATCTTTCCGTGGAGGCTTTGGAAACAGACTAAGGCAGTTCTGGAGAGAATCTTCAGGGATGCCAAAACCATTATAGGGAGGAATTACCTGCATCCAGAGGAGATATCAACCATAAACAGCTGCAACTAAGAACAAGACAAAGTTTACAAGACTTGGAAAAGCCCATCAGATTTGGAAGGAAATATTCTGCCACCAGGTAGCAAGAGCTGTGACATCCTGCCCAGTAGAGATGGTTGATACCAGCCTGGTCATGTGTTGTATTTAGTGAAAATATAAGAGGATTAAGCAAATCTGAAACTCAGAAAGCCAGGTAATTTCTCTGATTTAAGAGGTTACGGCTATATTAAAGAACCATAGAATGGTTTGGATTGAAAAGGACCTTAAAATCATCTAGTTCCAGCTAAATCTTCCCATGCACAGGAACTCAGCCATCAAATGGTTATACTGGTAACCTAATCCCCATCATGCCTGTGGGTCTAAGCCACAACTCCAAACAATTTCTGGGCTCAGTTTGGGAGATAACAAGGACTGTGACCATCCTCAGTAGGTAGTTTGGACTTGGCAACACTGTTTTGAAGAGTGAGGGAGAGTTCAATAGTATGAGTGCAGCCAGGCTTTCATTTTTATCTCGATTATGACCATTCTTGCCCTGTCATTTTCAAGTTACTTGATTTTTTTCTTTAAGCTGAACTTGTTTTCTACAGGTTCTTACTAAGCTGAACCTTTCTACTTTACTATAAGAGCTTACACCAACTGCTTCCTTTCATCCCTTCTTTTGAGAAATTGTTTGCAGTACCTGTGGAACTTTTTCAAGTGGTTTCTTATTTACATCCACTGGCTGGAAGTCTGTGATGCCATATTTTTCACGATAGAAGTCCTGGGTGAACTTGTCACAATCATAGATCAAGAAGGTGCGTCCAAGGAGGGTGACAGTTTTGCCAATAGCAAAATCTTTGGGTGAGTACCACTCTTGTACTTCATGGTCAGTGATCTCCAGCACACAGCTTGGGAAGTTCTCTAAGGACAAGGGAGCAGATGGAAAAATAAATTAATCAGGGAGATGTTAACATTTCCTAGTGAAAATGGATATAAAAGCAAGGTGTAAAAATAACTACAGGGAGATGCTGGCACTGCTGTCTTGCCACTGTTTCCCAAAAGATAAAGAATTTAGTGACCATTTGGAGAACTCGTTTTTGACCATGAAATAATGACACCTTAGCA
This sequence comes from Ploceus nigricollis, assembly GCA_013399945.1. Lineage (NCBI taxonomy): Eukaryota > Metazoa > Chordata > Aves > Passeriformes > Ploceidae > Ploceus > Ploceus nigricollis. Next base: position 2,253 of record VXBC01001709.1, on the reverse strand, counting down.
CAGATGGATGTGCCAATCTAAACTTACTGTTCTTGTCCACAAAGATTTTGGGCAAGCGCTGGCGCCTCATCAGTACCGGGAATGGATCTCTCCCATCATTTCTCTTGTGGACTTCCCGAACCTCCACTGTGTCATCTGCCAAGAAGTAATGGATGATGCAGGGATGGTGATCACCAAAGGCACAGTTGGTGTCATCCCATATAGCATAGAAGCGAAGCACCTGGGGTGGAGAAAAAAAAGCAGACAAACATGGATCAGAATCATCTTTTGGTGCCACAGAAATCAAACTCATCACATTGAGATGCTCAGGAGTTCCCCAAGGTTCAGCTCCTGAAGAGAGAGGAGAGGCACAGGGAGAATTTAGTCAGAGCAAGGGGCATTTGTGTTTGTCTGAAATTGTCTGCTCTGGCACCTGGCATCAATATTTTGGGGGAGGAGAGGCGTGGATGCAGCAAGACCATTCCTAATAGAACTGCATCTGGCTGCTAAATTCCAGAGGCAGGTGGCTCATCTCATCCCAACAGAAAGCAAGAGAGTAATGGATGATATTGAGCACAGAATCTGCAATCCAAAGAGGAGCTGTTTACAAGGCACAAAGCCCAGAAAAAAGCATAAAAGGTTTTGTTTCTCACTAAAGCCAAGAAAGGAGCAAATCTGGAGTCTGTTCAGCAGACTGAGACAATTTAGAATGAGTGAGATTGTACACACTCACAAGACCTGGGGTTTCAATAGCACATATTCACTGTAATCACAGAATCTTTTAGGCTGGAAGATCATTGAGTCCAACCTCTGACTGACCCCCACCTTGTCATCCTGCCCAGAGCATTAAGTGCCATTTCCAGTTACTTGGATGCCTCCAGGGATAGGGACTCCACCACCTCCCTGGGCAGCCTGTTTCAATGTCTAATCACCTGTTCTGTGAAGAAATTCTTCCTAATTCAACCTAAACCTCCCCTTGCACAACTTGAGGCCATTTCCAGTCCTCTCTCTGGGTGCCTGGGAGAAGATACTGATCCCCACCTGGCTGTCCCCTCCTGTCAGGGAGTTGTGCAGAGCCAGAAGATCCCCCCTGAGCCTCCTTTTCTCCAGGCTGAGTTCCTTTCCCAGCTCCCTCAGCCTCTCCTGGTGCTCCAGCCCCTCCCCTGGACACACTCCAGACCCTCAACATCTTTCCTAAAGTGAAGAGCCCAGGACCAGGACTGGAGGTGCCTCACGAGTGTGATGTGGGTAATTGTGCAATAATTGGGGTAATCTCCAGCTCTCTCACCTTAGTGTCATAGGCCAGGAACTGCCTGAAGGGGTCAGGGCCTGTGGGCACGATGCGTTTTGGCACAGGCGTCCGATGCTGTTCTGTGTAAGGATCCAAAACCAGCTCCTCTGGAGGGTTCACTACAATTCCTTGGCTCTCCAGGAACACCTAGGAAGGTCATCTGAGATGTTAGTGCTGCCAGGAGTTCTGAAGGTAAGAGGTGACTAGAGGTTACAGGAGGGCTGGGATGAGTGAGGTCAGAATTCTGCAAGTTCACTCCTCACAGAGAATTCTACAGCAACAGCAATATACAACAGATGACAAATACATTTGTTTAAGATGCTTCTTATCTTTGCTTACCCTTTAATTAATCAGAGCAGTTCTGTCCTGAACATCCTAACTCAGATTTCACTTGAGCACAGTTTTCCTTGGCCTTAGGGCTTTAAATGGAAGATAACTGTCAGTTGGTCTCTTTTATGTAAATGGAAAAGATTAAATTGCTGTATAAACACAGATGTAGTCAGCCTGAGTTTGCAATAATTTAGGGCTGTGTCAGACAGAAGAAGCTAGTGTCACCCACACTAGGCACATCAAGACCCTTCAGGCACGAGGATATGTGTCAGTGGCAGCTTCATTCCATCTTTCAGGAGTACTTTTCCCACAGAAAGAGTGCAATCTGCTTGTTTATAAAGGGATTTTTGCTTACCTTGGACCATGAACAAAATCCAGGGTGTTACTCGTGGACTTGCATCAGTCACCCAAAACAATCTCTGAAGTCAAGGGACTTGTTCCCTTTTTGGCTTTGGGAAGTGGTCCATGAAAACATTCAGCCCAGGAAGCACCTATGCAAACATCTCCCACAGGAATATGAGATCCCCCTGGAGACTCACAAGGCAAGTTCACACTTTCAGACTCACTATTTCCTGGTCTGGAAGATGTCAGTAAATGATAATACACGATTGGCCTTGAGATGTAGACCCACTGCGAGGGCTTATAGACAAATT
>VXBC01001707.1:1058053-1090660 GCA_013399945.1 Ploceus nigricollis | reverse complement strand
CCCCTGAGGGCCCGCTGCGGCCGGGCCAGGGCCCGGGGAATCCCCTACCTGCTCCTCGGGAACGGGGGAGCCCCGCTGCCGCCTCCCAGAGAGCCCTGGCAGCGGAGGGACCGCGGCGCCGCTGCCCCGGCACGGGCGGCTCTTGCCAGCGACGCCTCACCTTCCCCGCCTGCCGCCTGCAAACCTGGCTGTCCCCGGGGCAGGGCAGGGCCACCCCCCATCCCCTCCCTGCCCCGGCGCAGGTAAGCTGTGCTGGTTAAACGCCAGCTCCGAAAAACAAAGCGTTTGAGCAGCCACCCCGGCCCCTCGCTGCTGCGGGCTGGGCTCAGCCTCCCCCGCAGGAAATCCTCCAAGTAAAGATTGCGAGATGTGAGGTGACTTTTGTTTGTTTGTTTTCAAAGTATGAACAGCTGCAGACCTCCCTAGTTGAAGAGACCATGTCACTGGAAGAGGAAGAGCCCTTCAAGACTCCGTGGAAGCTGTTGGCAGGAGCATCTCAGGGACCTCGGCTGATTTATTTGCTTATTCAGTAGGCTGTTTTGGCTGCTTGGTCTGACTTGCCCACACTGTCACTGAGATATTTGGAAGCTTGAACATACAGGTTAGTCTCAGATAGTCCCTAAGTTTTTATCTACAAACTTAACAGCTACTAAGTATTTTAGATTACATAACTTGTGGCTGTCTTCCTTTTGCTGTTTATTTAGGGTTCTGGTGATTCTTAGTTCTCTGTTTCACACCACAGCTAGAGCCAGAGTTTTTCAAAGCAGAAGTTCCTCAAACTATTTTGTTAAACACAGAATCAAATGTGGGCAATTTTAACTGCACTGCCACTTGTTGACTAACTTCTAAACTAGCTATTAAGGTAGAGGAAAGCTCTTTCTTATGTTCTTCACAAAGCAGGCAGCAATCATGGACTTTAGAACTATCAGGGTAGATGTTCTCATTATTGTTAAAAGTACATCATAACATTTGCTAAGTAAATTACAAGTATTTTGCAAAAACTGTGGAGAATAATGCAGACATGTCCTGTCCCTTCCACCCCTTTTCATCCTGCTTCTGGTACTTCTTTCATTTCATGTTCTGGTACTATTTTATTTACCAAATGGAAACATGTTCAAACATCCTGCACACTAGCTGCAGATAAGTGAAGATGAAAGATTATGCCCTGCTGTGCCTGCATAAACTATCTTCCATCAATCCAAGGTATGTAGTGCTAGCTGGAGGCACATTGCAACACTTCCAGACACAAAGCTGTTGGGAGGTACACAGAAAATTAATTAATTCCTGACTTGGCAAACACAAAATGATTTATACAGTCAGCTTGTCTCTCTTTGGTCACCACTTCTATCCATATTTAATTTTGGAAATGTTTCTCATTAACTCTCAAACAGTGCAAGATTATGCAAGATTTTTAGTTTCTGTATTATTTTGCATGACTAAAAAACATCTGTGACTGGAATCTGATTAAGTGAGGGCTCTAGTATATTCCTCTAGAAGCACTGGTTTAAAAAAATAATAACTTCATCAGAATTCTTTTTCAGAGACACATGACAGAGGTTCTGCTGTTGTGATGGGGCTTTTTCTCCTGTATTCACTGTAATACTACTAATAGTGAAAAAATGTTTCCGGTAAAAAGGTTTCTGGTGTAAAACACTTTGTTAAAATATTACCAAAATAAACAGGTAAAATCAGAACTATTCAATCATTTAACTATTCATTGAATGTGAACCAGAATTCAGAAAAAAAAATGTGTAGTAAAGTTGAAATGGCTGGATTTCATGAAATAGCAAAAATACACAGACCATGGCAGAGTAAGATAAAAATTGCAAGGAAAAGCAGAAGTGTGGTTTGTCTGAGGAAGGTGGGCATTGACATTAGTCTGCAATGAACATTTGGTATGGTCACTGGGGACACTTCAAAGCAGACCAAGAATCAGCAGATCCACCAATGAAGGTGATGCTAAGCAAACTGTTAACCAAACATCCTCCAGATCAGATCTATGCAAAGGAATTTACATTACTTTTTCTTTTTTTTTTAATCTATGCAAACATTCAGATGTATTTTACCTCATAAAGCTCTAAGATAGAATCAGCAGTCATAATTAGCACAGGGAGGGGTCTATTTGTTCACCAGTGCCATCTTTGAAAATGGATTGCAGCAGAGAGATGATCATGATATACCTTTCTGCAGCTGAGGATAAGTTCAGTTAAGGCTACTTCTTTGCAAATTATGAGACTGGACTTAAGCAGAGCATTTGGTGTATAGCATTTCTCCAAAGTGTGTATGCTAAATAAGGTATCATCCTTTTTCCATCAGGTAGTGGCATCTATTTGATAAACATTATATTGCCAATGAAGGGAGTGCAGTGCCTGTGATAAATAATGCAATCCTTTTGAGTTACACTTAGAAGAAATTCAGAATGAAAGTATTCTCTTAGGGAAGGATGGATGGAAGTTGCCTGAGATGTCGTTCAGTAGCTTTGTTCCAGCTTTCAAGATCACTTGTCTTTCTCAATTTACAGTATATTTACAACTTTCCCTTTTCACATATATCATCTCCTTGATGCCTGTGGCTGCATTAGCTTCTTTGTTTGGATCAAGAGAGCACTTGTGTTGCAAAACAATTCTGGAGCTCATCAAACATATTCCTTTCAGACAAGGCAAAACTTGAAGATAAACTCCAACTAGCTGGGCAACCTGTCACAGTGCCTGACAGCAGTTAGTCTGAAATTATGTCTTTTCAAGCATGCCTTGCGTGGTCACCAGGTTCTCCACACCAAATGACTTGAACTGCAAAAATCAGGGCAATGTTAGTTGCCCTAGCAACTAAAACATAGTTGTTAGGTTTTTTTAACGCAATTATAGAATCCAGTAATCTCAGGTTTTACCTGCACCTGGTAAATCATCCCTTCTACATGAGAAGAGATTATAGTCATACCATGTCTCCAAGACAACCACAAGTATATTTTGGGCTAAACTGTGGTTTATAGCAACCACAATCATATTTTTTGGGTTTGGCTGCCATATGTATCCATCATATATCTTTCTCATCTGAAACTGAGCAGGGCAAATAAAAACTTAACAGAGTTTTAAAGCACTTCATGTAATTTCTACTTTAAGCTTTGTGGCACAAGGTAACTTTGATGAAGACATTAAGATTATCATTGTATGTACAAATCTTTTAAAGCTACAAGAATAAAAAATATCAAGAAATGTAATTGCAGGCAATTATTTACATAAGTTAAAGGTAAGTATTTACATAAGTTAAAGCTGCATAAAACATATGCAATACATTATTTGAGAACAGAAAAATCTTCTATTGAGGAAGAAATATTCAAGAACACTATAATCTGCAGGGTATGCAGAAATTTTGATTTAGAGACATTAAGCTAGGACAGGAAAATCAGAAATTAAAAATATAAAAGTTATGTTGCAATGTTTGGTTGTATCACATTATTCTGTTGTTTTGTTTCAATATCCTTATTGCCTTCATTGTGGTAATCAGTTGTCATGGTGAGCAGAGAAAGTTGAGCTCCATTGCAAAGCCAGAGTTGCAGGGCTGACTGGGAAGCCACCTAGCAAAAGATGGCAGCAGCTGCTTGAGAAGGGAGAAGCCAAGGAGTGGCAGTGGTTACTGCCATGAAGGGAACTTGCCAGGGGATTAGCCATGGCCTTCATATCAATGTTTTCATTAGTCCTGGCAGTACAAAAAAAGAGAAATTTTCCTATGTAATTTACTAATGGCACAATAGTTAGAAAAGAAGTATGTGACCCTGCAGCTTGGCTCATACTGATTTTTACCTATTTACTCCTCCTGCACTCAGAAATTACACCACTATTTTATTTTCTTTAATTTTAAACACAAAAATAACCATTTACCATCCAAAATCACAGACTAAAGAGAATTGTGGTCAAGATTCCTATGATTCACCAGTATATTATATCTTTTAAATAAAATTTTTTAAAAATATAGGAAATTCTGCCTTAAATCAGGTGAACTGTTTCCAGTAGAGTCAGAGAAGTACCAAAGGCACCTGCAATGCACTGATGCAAGTCTTCATTATAGAGTCCACTGAGAAAAGTGCTCAGAATCCGTGGGATATTGGTTAAAACTGGGGTTATTGGAGATAATCTGAGAAGGTAAAAGGAGATGATAGCACAGATAATCTTATGTCTCTTCCAGTGCTGGAACCCAGAACTGTGCAGGCTCAGCCATACTTCTCATCGGCGCATGCCACATCACGCAAATCCCATCTGTGGGGACATTTGCCAGCACTGAAGGCTTTAGGGTTTTACACGGTGTCCTCAGAAGTAGAAAACTCTATTCATCATCTTTACTGTCGTGAAAAAGGATGGTATATGAAAACAGGCTGTTTCACTTCAAGTTAAGCCAAGACAATGGTTGGAGCCATCGCCAGGTGCCAAGTGTGAGCTGCCTAAAGCTCCCCCACACAGGTGAGCTGGCTCCACCTGTACCTGCAGCATGGGGTACATCCAGCACAGCTCAAACCTGTGCCCACTTGCACCAGCTCTCATGGATCAGTAACTTCTGCATGCCCACACATTCCTGACAACACTCTTCAGGGTACTGGCCCACCTTCAGACAAAATGCTGTGCTCTGTCCTGTTAATATGTTCACAGATTCCAAGAGACTTCACTGAACTACGGGTATACTAGGGGAAATAAGAAGCTTACATCTCGGGAAAGTTTTAAGTTAATTTGGCTTGTCTAGGTTAAATTGAAGACAGACTACAACTTCTGCCTATAAACAACATATCCAGAATATACCAATGAACAACTCCTTTGTTAGGAAAAAGCATGGTAATTCACTGAGAGAACATAACTGGATACCTGAGATAGGAATGAGCTAGCCAAAGGGCAGAGGCAGCTCCTTCCCATCCTGTGTTTCCCAAGCTCAGGCCTTCTAGGTATATATACACATTTACCTTCTAGGTATATATACACATTGCACAGGTATCTACCGCCAATTTTTTGGTCACAGACAAGGAAAAAAAATGCATTTATAATCAAACACATGTGACACTCACTGTCATAAAATTGTACCTAGGAGGTTTGAGATGACATCCTCTAAAAACTGGAAGGCAGCATTTGGCCTTACAGTTTAAATGGTAAAAAGATTACATGGAAATTACCAAACAAAATTCTCCATAAGGTTGCCTCCTGCAAGTCTTCACAATTACTTAGCTAAAATGTTCTCAGCAAACCTAGGATTGCATACTGCACTTTATCTGTGCAATTACACAAGCATAACCCCTTTCTGCAGGCAGAGGACAGGGTTCAATGCCATCTTGTAACAGTTAAAAATGCTGGTGCGAGGAGTCCTACAACCAACAACAAGAACTTTGAGCTAAATGAGAAACAGGAAAGAAATGCGTAATGAAAGTATTGCATCAATCACCACAACTTTCAAGAAAATGCAAAGCAAAATGTAGGTCTCTAACTTCCTAAAAGGGTTTCTTTGGGCAATTCAGAGACAGTCAAATCTCCCACTTGTAGTGGGTTTTTTTATTATTTAAAACTAGTCAAGAAATTACTCCAGCATCTTTGTAAGAACTTCACTGTAGGTCATTAAAATAGGTTTCTACCAGATGCCAGCATGTGCTAAATTTCCTTTAACAGAAATCCTTATGCATGCTCCCCATCAGACATACCTCTTCTCTGGCATTTCCCCCTTAAGCTCCACTGTAGTTACCAAGTTTAATTTCAATATGATTTCTTGGAAAAATAAACTCATTTTCCTCCTGAAGATGCAAATGCAAAATGTTATCTGAGAAAAAAGCACTAGCCTAAAAATATGTACCAAAACAAGTGGGACAGCGCTAGCCTAGAAATTTCACTGGCAGATAATAGAGTGACATTCTGTTTTGCTAATGAACAGCCAAAAAAAAAAAAAAAACAACAACAAAAAAAAAACCCACAAAACAGGTCTGCAGATAAATTCTTATTATTTGTGTCTGGTACAACTATTTTTAAAATATCATTCTATTTATTTGGGCTGTTATGTTTTGTTATGTTTTAATATAGCATTGAACAAAAAAATCCCTAGGAGATCTAACAAAATTATTATGGACAAGGGAAGAAAAGGAAGAACTATTGCTGCGACTAGAAATACCTGAACAATATTATTTTATATTAAGATACACCTTTCTTGTGAAATACCTTACCTATGCAGTGGACAAGCATTAAAGTTATTAGTTTACTAAAAAAAGAAAAAAGAAAAGTAGTCTTTTGACTGGTTAGTACCCCATCTGCTGATTAGTTTATCATCTCAATCCAGCTGCCAAGCTTCCATTCTTTTAAGTTAGAAACAAGCAAGCTCCAACACCATCACCTTTCACTGAACAATTATCTATTCTTAGGACCAATATGGTACTAATATGGCATCAAGACTTCTGTAACTCCCTGGTGCCTTTTTCAGTTGCATGAAAAAAATCAACTGAAAACATTTCTGTAATATTAGGGAAGATTTTTTACAAACAGCTGGTTTCTGTTATTAACTGTTTAGTTTGTGGTCATAGCAGTGGTTGGTTGGAAAAAATCCATAACACTGAAATTGTAACAATATTCTTATTTACACTGGTAGTCTAGGCAGAACAGATTGCTCAGGAAAGGAACAACATTGAGGGTTCCTGGGTGAATCAAGCAAGACTTGAAAAGAGGGACTGAAAAATGAAGTAGCAGAAGACAGATTGGGTCTTTGTGAAATGGGAAATGAAGGCTGTCAGCCTTAACTCAGTGTTAATCAAGGGTTTGCACAGGAACTTCTCATAATACTTTAGCCTCTCAAAGCACTGACCATTTGCATGCTGGGGCTCTGCTACAGAGCATGCTCATGACCCCCTTCTGGCTGCAGACTGGGTTTTCTTCCATGGAAAGCCAAGGAGGTGGTTTGAATCCACATGATATCCCAGTGTGGAGTCAGGATACAGCTGTGCTGGGCAGCTAGGCTCAAGAGCACCGAAGAACTAAAACATCCTGTAATACTGGAGTCACAGACAGCTCTCAAAAGTTTTATTTATGGCTCTGCTCATCCCCAGAAGACTTACCTGCCTGAACTTGCTTTCCTTCCACCCCTGAGGCAATGAAGGTGCGATGCAGTACTAGGAGGGCACCCAAACTGCCCACATTCACAGTCTTATGAACCACCACGTACTGCAACCTGCTTGCTACTCACCACACTCGTCATCCAAGAACTGATAAGTGTTCAGTAAGTTCTGGGATGGTGATTTTCACCTCAGATTTTCACTTTCCACTCATAGCCAACATCATTTGATTAGAAAAGAGTAACTGGTGGCAAGAGCACTGTTGAATAATGCAAAGCTCAGTATGTCAGAGGACCCACAGTGTAATCATGGAAACCAAATGGAGGTCTTGTGATTTGTCATGGACGACAGACATGGAGTGAGGTGGAAGACACAGGATTTCATCCTTCTACCTGATACCCTGGAATATTTTGTACAAACAAAGTACACATCCCGTGGAGAAATATTCTGTACAATGCAACAACAAAGAATGCAAGGTTTGACTGCAGGCCCACTCAGAGCACTTTGCAAAACAGTGGTTAGTATGATATAAAATGTACTCCATTTGCATATCTAAGTGGGGGCATGAGAACTTGACATAAAATTGCAGGGACAGGTTGATGGGTTTCTCCTCCTTGCCCTCCCTAGAAGGGATACTAGTAAGTCTTGTGTCCTCAGCTATGCTGAGTTTGACCCGGGATATTCAGCTTGTGATTGCAATCATATTGTTAGTGCTATATACAGCTATTCTGCAGTTAATGCCTTTATCACTGGCAATCCAAAAGAACCACAGATGTTGCAGCCAATAAATCCTGCTATTCATTAATCCAGCTGTCTCTTCTGAATACAACCAGACCTATAGTTCATAGAGTATTTGCGAACTCAGCATCAGGTCCATAGTTACACGTTTGCAACAAGCAGCAGCTAAAGAGCAGCTGAGTAATATCTGGGTTCCTGGGCTCTGAATTTGAAAGTGAATGTGCTTCTAAACACAAAACTATTAAAAAAGTGTTAGTAATTCTATTACAACTTGGTATTTTAGAAAGGATCACTATAATTGAAGAAAACCATTTTCTTGGGTGTTTCAATTCAATATTCCTCCTGAATGTACAGAGAATCATCACACCAAACTTTTGGATTTAGATAAAGAAACTACAGAAAAATCCATGGAATTGTATCACTTTTTTACACAAGACTGAAGACTGGCTAGTAGCTTTTATGTAAATAATGTTTCCCAAGCAACCATATGTGATTTTCATTGAGCAATTCCTTCCACTCCTTTTTCAGTCATATCAGTGTGAGAAACTGGAAACCTGAAAGAGTTAATGTCTCAAACATTTGGCAGAAGATAAAAGGAATGTTACCATGCCATCTAGATAAGGTGCAGTTTAAAAAAGAGGGTCTTGCAGAAGCAGGAGAGTGCTTTTCTGGGGTCAACTTGCTTATCTTGGGGAACTATTTCTAAAAACTAGTTTGAGACAGCAGTGCACTTGTATCTGTCAGGGGAAGGGATTTGAAACCACAAGACGCCCCCAGTCTCCATCCGAAAAATTCAAGAATAACAAAATGCACATGGGCAAGGACTGGTTTATAAGTAGCAAAACAAAGAGGGGCAGGGTGTGAACCCATCATCCCTGCACTCACCATCTACAGGAACTTGACCATAGACAGTGCTGGAACTCTGGGTGGTGACCCAGATATTTTCTTCTCTATTTCCCTATCTTTCCTTCTTCCTTTCTTCCTCTTCCTAAAATTTTAATTTGTTGTTGCCACATGTTGTCCAGAAAAGCTTAATCCACAAGCTCTTCAAAAACCACTGCTGCTACATGTTGTCCAAAAATGTTGAAGTTCCTGCTACAGACCGTCCAGCCTACCATAAAGTTCAAATCGTTGTTGCCTGTACATTAGCCTGAAGGCTAATTGATTGCCTTTCTTTCACCACAATTTAGCACAAGGGTATCCCAAGCATCAGCTGTCTCAGAGTAGGTGGCCCAGGACTGCCCTCTAGGGATCCACAATCGGTCAGAACAAGATCCCCTCAGAAACTAAGAAACCCTTTATCTTTAGGCAGATTAAATTTCTAAATGCAACAACAATTAATTATTAAAACACAGACAATAGAAATAACAATTCAAAATCTATAACACTCCTTCAGGAATGCAGAAAGTAATTTTGCTGGTAACAATAGCAATTTTCACATTAGCCTTTTCACAATAGCCTTTTCACATTAAAACATCTCTGAAAAACGTGGGTTTTTTTCCCCTTTGCATATCATAGCTAACTGCTGGTTTTGCCCACGAGGTGCTGAGAAGCCTGCTACAAGCCCTGCAGAGCTGGAGCGGTCCATCAAGACAAGGTGAGAGGGAAAGTTACTGGGGCTCAGTGATGCTCTTCAGATGCACTAAGCCACCTTTGCTTCTAGAGCCATTCTAGCCAAGAGAACTACCACTTTATCACCTACATTTGTGTGTGTTTACATGGACAAAAAATTAAGGTGTCCTTTTTAAATGCAATTTAGAAATTGAAGAAGGGCAGAGAAAATAACATCATATTTAAACAACCAAGAAATACAAAAGCTTGATATAAAAAGCCGCTCTTACCTGAACAACACCTTTGCTTTTTTACAGTAGGATGCATTTATTATTTAAGTAGAAGCTGAAAAGAAAATGGATATATGTGCTGCCACAATATAGTTTCAATTTAATCACAATGCATTTAGATATTAAAAATATTTTAGTTACACTGTTTATAAAAAAGATCATATGACTCTTTATTTCCCCTTTTGTCTAAACATAATAAAATAAATCCCACAATTAAAAATTAGGTGGAGTCAGTCAGATTAATGTCTTACACCCTGTATCAGGGAATGAGCAATGCATTCTTTCTCATCTCTGAAACACTACTGATAAGGACACTGATAATATTCAGGCTTGTCAGTCACAATACAAAATAATATGATAATAAAAGCAGTGTTTCTAAGTGCTAAGGCATTTAAACATATTTCGTTACAGCTTGTCACGCAATGAAGACAAAACTATTGAGTAAGCATTTTGGTGTGTCACGTTTATATTATTTCATCTTTATTTCCCAAATACTGTTTCATCATTAACTTCTAGTGAAATCAGTGCACAAGGTTAGGGAAGTGCATTGCATTTAAAATCAAATTCACTGCTGTCTGACATACTAACACAAAACAAGCAATCTTCTGAAAAGGAATTATTACCATTGTCTCCATCCTCCCCTCCCTCTCACATCTTCATTTTTCTGGTTTCACTACATTTTTTTCCTATCATGTAAGGAACTTCACACAAAAGGAAAGAAAAAAAAGATGAGGTATAACTTGGAACAAATCACTCATACCTGCTGACAACCTGAATCCTGCAGTGAAACCACTCTGCAGAAGAGGCAGGTGCAGAAGGAGCACAGCACTCCCCTCTTCACTGCCCCATATCTATGCACTGGAGCTACTGCAATCAGCATGAGCCTGTGTGAGACTCAAGTTGGGAGACAAGGACAAGTCAGCCAGGTTACTCAGACTCATAAAATCATAGAGATGGTTTGGATTGCAAGGGGATCTTGAAGATCGTCAAGTTCCAAAGTCCCTGCCACAGCCAGGGATACAGTCAATTACACGAGGTTGCTCAAAGCTCCATCTAACCTGGCCTTGAACACCTCCAGGAATGGAGCATCCACAGCTTCCCCAGGAAATCTATTCCAGTCCCTCACCACCCTCACAGTAAAGAATTTTTTCCTGCTATCTGATCTAAACCTACACTCTTTCACTTTGAAGCCATTCTCCCTTGTCCTTCACTACATGCTCTTGTAAAGTCTTGCCTCATCTTTTGTGTAAGCTCCTTTCAGGCCCTGGAAGGCCACTATTTGTTCATCCCAAAGTTTTCTCTTTTCCAGGCTGAACAATCCCAACTCTCTCAACCTTTCCTTACAGCAGAAGTGCTCCATCTCTCTGACCAATTTGATGGCCTCCTCTGGACTTGCTCCAAGTCAATGTTGGAGACCCCAGAGCTGGATGCAGCACTCTAGGTCAGGCCTCACCAGAGCAGAGGGGCACAATCACCCCCCCTCACCCTGCTGGCCATGCTGCTGTTGATGCAGCCCAGGATACAACTAGTTTCTGGGCTACACCAACCCCTACAGCACAAGTGTCTGGCTTTCCTTGAGCAGATGAGAGAGTGAGCACTTGCCCCAGGGGCTGAGCAGAGAAGGCTGCTGAGAAGCAATTGACATTTCCCCCATTTAAGGTCTCTTGCATTCCCCAGCTTCTGAGGAGCTGCAGCAAAAGGCTGCTCAGTATGGCACTGTTGAGGACCATGCCAGTTCCAGAGAGCAATGCAGCAGCTGTGGGGCTGCTCCAGCTTCACTTTGCTGCAAAGATAGTACCAGAGAGAGCAGAGCCAAGCACACAGCTTCTGTTTGCCCAGGCACGGTGAAGTGGTTTGTGCTAGTATTGTACCACAGCCAGATTGACTGGCAGCAGCCTGAATGAAGATCTATTATAGCAGTCTTGTTAAGCCACTGAATCACAACTGCTGCTTGCCATTGTCCATTCTCAGTATGCTAAAGTGGAGAAATGAGGGCAAAAGAAACAGCAGTGTGTATGAAAAAAATATGTAGTGCCTTTATTAAACTTTAAAATGGACTCTTCCTCAAAGTGCCTTTATATAACACACATGAAAACTTTAGCATTGTTTATATAAATATATCAAAAGGAACAAATATTTTTTTAATAATACTATTTTGGCTCAGTAAAATAACCTTCCATTCCTAAAGTTAGGGATAACAAGTAGCAGTTCTCCTTTCAATCTGTTTCAGTCAGCAGAAGTGTTTAGGTGGATTGAGGTTGCTGGAACTCTGCTGGCTGGCCTTCATGACTGTGAGCTGTCAAGGTGAAAGCACAAAGTCAGTGTTACACCCTAGTTCTCAGAGTACAAATACCATAATGCCAGTGTCTGGTCCTCACATTTGATACTTAAAGAAGAGTTTTGTGACCAAACCATACAGCTTCTGTCCTCTTTGTTTCTTCTATCAGTGTGAACTGTAACAATTAGCCTTGTTCAGATGGTTTTCAGTAACTTCAGATGATCCCAAGGCTCTTTTACCCTACAACAGGCTGCCACTGAACACACAGCATATTTAAAGGCAAACTACATGAACAGCTAAGTAAATGTGGCACTTCATGACTAGGACTGATTGTCCCTTGACACTTCTCTTGTGACTAAAACACAGAATGAGAAAAGACTATGAGCATCTGCATAGGTCTGTACATATATGACATTCACCAATAAAACACTTCAGTATCATAACAGTTTGAATTAGTCTAAAATTTCAAATGCATTCCCCTTCCTCTTGAAATGAAGAGATTATTATTCCATTCTGGCCAAACACACACATAACACACAAAGCTCAGAAGGCACTGTCTCTCAAAGGCATTATTTCAAGTTTCCAGCACACACTGAGGAAACCAAGGTGATTTAGGTGGGAGAAGACTGGCTTTGTCACTTATGAGCCAGAACAGTTTTGTTTGGTTGAGTATGGAGGCATAAGAAAATTGCTTGAGCCATGAAAGAAGAAAAGCCAACACTGCAGTGTGTAAATGAATAGATGAATTCTGAAGGTTGCAGAACATAATTTTTTTCAGACAAACAATTGGAGATACCAGAGGGAAAATTTCTGCCTAATACTGTATTAGCAAGAGCCTTCAGTCAGAGCTTGGAAAGTGATGGAATTTGACACAAAAGCAAGTTGCTTGTTTCAAGATAAAGGAGCTGCAAGAGAAAATATAGGTTGGCCTTTGAATGGGAGGAGAGCAAAAGGTGCTGCAAGAAAGAAGCTGATAGGACACAGAAATTCAGAGTTGCAAGCAGCAATAACAGTCAGTTCCTGAGGCTTCCCTATACAACAAGATCTCACAAGCTAAAAGCATAACATTCAAGGTCAGACTGAAATTACATGGGATATTTGGCTCTCATCTCCTGTTTCTATAAAATTAATAGCTATAAACATAGCATTAAAGAGGTCTGATGAATTTTTCTAATCATTCAAATCAATTCCCTGCCCCAAAAAAAAGAATTGATCATTGCAAACTACATCACTGCCTACAAAGTCAAACATAACTTTAGAGTTAACACTTGGGGCATACAAAATACTATTAAAAACATTTTAAAATGAAAGAGAAAGGATTCAACATTTTACACAACTTCCTTTCCCTTTTGTTTCAAAAGCTGTTACTGCAGCCCCCAGCACATAATCATCTCAGATTCCTTACATATCAGAGCAGAGGGAAACAAGAAAAGCAAACAGCTGCAGGGGGTAACACAGGGGCATCTCTCACTTTCTCTGCCCCTTGACATGGTCCTTAAGGTAAGGTGGATGAAATCAATCATCCTGTACCTCCCATGACAGACTCTGTGTCATTAGCCAATTATTCCACTTGGGTAAATAACTATATTAAGCCATTTAACTGAAAAGAAAAAGTTCTCTGGAGAATAATTTTTTGACTCGATACAGATTACAAAGGTATTTTTACAACATCTGCATGTGACAAGTGACTAAAAATGGTATTGATCTTTCAAATGTAAAAAAGATCTTACCTTTTTTCCTGGATGTGAATTCTGTGAATTCTCCTGGATGATAACACACTGATGCAGTAACATGGGGATTTATCTCTCCACAAACTGAACAAGGCAAATAACAAACTTGTAACAAAGAAAAGGTTTGTGTCATTTCATTTAAAAAAAAGAAACAAACATTGACTGGTTCCAGTCATGCACACTACATATATCACAACAATAATTAGTGTAATTCCCTTCATATTGAAACTTTAATTGCAGAAAAAAAATCAAATTTTCTTCATTGACTTCAAGTTTTTGACAATTTTTTGTCCTTTCATTTATAATACAAGGGAATTTCACAGAATCATTCTTGGAAAAGTATTTGTGTACTTCCTACATGTGCTACTGATATTTCACAGTGTTCTGTTGATCCAGCCAGAAGTAAAAAAGATTCACATCTGTAGATGAAACTGTAGTACCTTCACTCCAGTAAATCTGGATGAGATTCCACAAAACAGATACATGGGACCTTCAGTCAATCCATCAGCAACTGTGTGAACTGAATCAGTCGTTAAGTGTAATTTGTCATTTGTTATTTAAGGCAAATTCAAGTCTTTTGGTAACAAATGCAATCGTGATAAAGAGCCACTTTTTCTGGATGGCATCTGGTAGCGCACTTTCTTCCAGAAGCTGGTTCTTGCTGAGTGGGACCTTTCTGAAAAGTCCCCTTTCCATCGGATAACCCCGTGCTTTTGCTTAATATATTTGATGGATTCTGGCATGGTTGCATAATCTTGTATTTTTACAAGTTCAATGAGAATTACTTTAATGCCATCTTGGATAAGAGCACTATGCATGGCTAGCTGCTTTTCAGACTCATCTTCCAGAATGCTGTAACAGGAGGGCTCTGGTACTAAAACAATTATCACTCTCCTGCTTTGACGGATTTTTTCATCAGCAACACTGATCACAGCTGTAGAGAAAAAGGTTGTGCAAAATTAAGGCTGTACATTTCTATTTTATGTAACCAGTATTCTGCAGCTGGTTCATCAACTGTTTGATATTTAAGCTGACACACTTTACATCAAAATAGGGAGAGGATATGAGCATGCAAGCAGTTACCTTGGGTTAGCCTACCATAGAAATCTGGCCAATGCAACACAATCTGACCCCATCAGAGTCTATGTCTATATCTTTGTTTTGCAGAAACAGAGAAGAGCTACCAACTATCTACTACTTATCTTGCTAATGCCATTTTATTACCATCATAGGTACAAATGTAAAAAAAAAAAAACAAATTCCAGAACCAAGAAGCTTTTTACCTTAAACAGTCTGTTTCTGATATGCTCAACTGGTTTTGTTACACGTAAGTGGGAGAGAAAAAAAAGACTCCCCCCCATCAATGGAATTCCAGTCAGTTAAGTCACAAGCAGTGAAATATGGTAAATACCACACAAAAACCCCATGGCTAAACCCCAAGAACAGCATTTTTTCAAGCTGGAAAATTTAAGCAGCACTTCAGATTCTACTTTTCTCAGGGAACCCTTCCTTCTCAAACCACTACCAAAATCCTTCAACTGTAAAGAAAAAGTTCATTTGATGATGAGAGATATTTAGATTCCCATCTGACTGACTGCTTGTTTCTCAGTTCTATTTCCAGGTAAATGAGAAAACTCAAGTTAAATTTGTCTTCAGCTAACTCACCTTCTCCTGGTAAATCATCTCTCCCAAGTATGAAGAGGTTATATCCACACTGTCTTTCTAAGACCTCTGGCAGTATCTTCAGAGCAAAAATATCTGATGAATACAAGCAGCTTTCTCTGTTCTTTGGATACAGAACATAAGCATCATAGATCTTCTCATCTGAAACTAAGGAGTGAGCAATAGAACTTCCATAAAAATAAATTCTAAAGATACAAGAGCAAGCAAGCAAACAAGCAAAATCTCTAAACTCTGGGGGGTTTTCCCTTACTTGAATCATTGTTTTAGGTCCTAATCCTGCTATATTAGATAAGCATGTATTATTATACAAAGCCTGAAATATTTGTAGGATCAGGCCTTCTAGAATTCAGGATGCTGAATCTGAATAGGCAAAAGAGACCTGAAAAGTTAAGTTGAAACTTTCTCTTTTGAACACTAAATAAAAAATGTCATCACTGAATTATTTGAAAAACAGTGGACCCAGTGGTACAACTGATACTTAAAATTCCATTTGCCATCAAACTCATAGGTGGTGTTGCAATCTGGAGTTTTAAACCACAGCAACCACTTAGACATGACAACAAAAACAAAGTAAGCGTCAAATTTCAAGATCTAATTGTTTTCGATATTTTGGATCAAACTTTTCAGAAAGACCTAATTCAAAAGACTGCTAAGAAAATCTAAGAGAATATGAATATCTCTAGAAGATTCATGGCTAGAGAAAAAGAAAGTATCTCCTCTCAGATGGTTGGAAATTACCCATACTTCAGCATACTCTCATAGACAACACCCCTATCAACATTTTTTTGAATGCCAGGGAAGCAAAATTTCCAGAAAGTAAAATAATCAGAAGTGCCTTTAAACAGAAAACAAAACAAAGTTATAATTTCCCTATTTCATCTATAGAAAATAAAAACCATTTAACACTTCTAATGTATTACTGCTTTCTGTAACAACAGTAATTACAAGTAATCTGAAAAACTGCTGTCAGAGCAGTATTCAAACCACTAGGGTAGGTCTTCAGGAAAAGCAATGATAGTTTTGGATTCCTGGAAAGTTGCTGATTTTTTCTCCTGTAGATGCTTTTGTCATCTGAACTAATTCTAAACATCCAAAAAACAATATTATCCTTTCAAAAACCCCAAGGAAGACCAAACATGATCCATGAGGGCAACTCACCGCTTTGCAAGTAAAGGTGGGAGCTCAAAACAACACTCAGCACTGTTACATAAACATACCTTTTTTCCCCAGGAAAGGATGGCAGGAGTCCCGATACCAAAGCACAATATCAATTTTGAAGATCTTGTAGATAAAGAGAGTAAAAAATACTAAAAATACCAAGGAAACTCCTCCTCCAATTAAGTACCCCTGAATGTTGCGAGCTGCAGCAGCACAGAATAAGAAAGAAAACAAATAAAGTACAACTATAAACTAGAACCAGGGAAAGACAAGGATTGTTCAAAATTGTTTAATCATTAAAATACTTTTGTTTCGAAAGGAAAGAACAGGACAAACTGTTTAATGTATGCTTTCTGACATTACTGTTATCTGATAAGCCTACTTTTATCTTTCAGAGAAAAAATACCTCAACAATATGATAAATGAGGCTACTCTTCAGCTGAAACACCAAAATAAAATATTGACATATAATCTAGCACAGCAGTAGAATGAGAATTCTTGTACAAAATTCTATCAGTCAGAAAGCAAGGAAGTCAAAGGTGGGGAGGTGATTTCCTGACCTGCTAATCTCCCCAGACCAACTAGCTTTCCATTGTCTCTGCCCCTTCAATGCCCTGTCAGTGAACCTACTCATTTACGGTCCTTAAAACAAACACCCTCCACAAGCTGCATGTTTTAGTCAATGCATTAAAGAATTTCTGGAGTTAAATCCTACCCTGACAATCTTTATGAAGAAATTATAGTCATGTAACAAGTTAGAGCTCATATTCACTTTCAGTCCCAAAATACTGAATGAGAGAAGACAAAGAAAATCAAAAGAATTATTTTCTTTCATTTTGCTAAGAATGTGAAAAAAAATTCACAAAGAAAGGTACTGAGATGCACTGCCCATTTTGCATAAAAGTACATCACACAGTTTTAATTCTAAGTAGGGCACTGTCAAACTAACTGACAAGTCAGTGATCACCATTTTATCAAGAAGAGATCTCTTACCTGGGTATTCTAATTTGATGTAGGCTGTAAATTGTTGAGAACCATATACGAAGTGGCAGAAGAACTTATGAGCATAGTCCTTTACTTTCACTTTTGAAATGTTAAATTTTGTTCCAGATACAGCAAGTCCATGAGGCAACCCCTCCCTATCATAAAAAAAAGGTAAAAGGAAAACATCTGTACATAACTGAATATCTATGCTGAATATGAGACAGATTCATCTATCCACAAATTTTTTTTTTCTCTATAAACTTAAGAAGCTAGTGAAGCACAGTAAATATACCTCTATAACTAACAATTTCATGAACTAAAAACATACTGGGCTTAGTTGTTTCAGGTTTGTTGGGTTTTTTCCCCCGCGTTGGACAGAGTGCACCATTAGCAGTTTTGCAGGTGACACAAAACTCAGAGGGATGTCTGACACACCAGCCAGCATCCAGAGGAACCTTGACAGGATGGACAAATGGAAAAAAAAAACCCTCATGAAGTTCAAAGCAAAATGCAAATCCTGCATATGAGGAGGAATAACCAGATCCCAGGCATCCTGGACTGCATTAGGAAATGCACTGCCAGCAGGTTAAGGGAAATGATCCTTCAGTGATGTTCAGCACTGGTGAGATCACACCTGGAGTAGCGGGGCCAGTTTTGGGCTGCCTAGTACAAGAGATGGATGGATTTGTTGGAGCAAGTCATGTGCAGTGATGTGACAGATAAGTAATTGGAGCATCCATCACACAAGAGAGCAGGGACTGCTCAGCCTGGAGAAGAGAAAGCTCCGGGGCAGGGGGTGGATCTCATCAACATGTGTTAATACCTGTTGGGGGGAAGGAGTGGAGAAGAGGAAGCCAGAGTCCTTTCAGTAGTGCCCACTGACTAGACAAGAGGCTGTGAACACAAATTGAATGACTTTCCCATCTGAAATTCCACCTGAATACTTTTTTACCTCAGGGTAGTCAAACATTGGAACCTAAATGTCCTGCAACAACAGTTTCTGCCTTGGGTTCTTGAGGATTAGCAGCTGCGTCTGTACTTAAAAAAGGATCATTTTCACAAATAAAAATAAGTTGGATGACTTTTTAGTTTGGAAAAATCTATCTTTCCCATATTAATGATAGAGGACAGGCTTTAATGTACTATTTTTAAAAAAATCACATAAGAACATATGCACAGCTAAGCATTAAAAAACTGTATTTCACAATAGCATTATAAAAATCTACATGATTGCTTCATTCCATTTGTATCAGACACAGAATTTTTAATAAAATGTTGTTCTTTTAAAGCCAAGCAATAAAAATATACTTGTGTTTGATACAGACTTCTAATCAGTCTTTCAATCACTAGTAGCATTTGACTAGTAGCCTACTTTATAATTAATTCACTGCACATTACTGCAGATTACTTCACCTACATACGCATTACAAATTCAATGTATAAGGATACTTACTCATAAAACTGTTCCCTGTAGGTTTCATCAAAGATATCAACATCCTCATCATTAACTTGCCAGAATGGAATCAAGCCATTTATGCCACTTGATATGTTACATTCCATAACTACATGAGAGCCTACAAAAAAACAAATGTAAACAGCAAGTGAAGGTCTTGTAATAGGAGCAGAATCAAGTGATGAGGAAACAGCTGGGAAAAGGAGGGATATAAAAGAAACCTACTTACCTTATGAAAAGCAAAGTACTTAAAACTCATCCATTTGTAATTCAAATTTGGGTGTCTACAATCTCGATATAAATTCCATCCTAAAGGCAGATGTCTAAATGTTCACATCTACATACTAGCTAGGTGTCTAAGCTAGTAACAGAGTTCATCTCTGCTGAAGTCCACACACATTAAAGTAGATACCTTAACTGAATGACTCTCCAGACTTCACTGAAAGATCTCCAGGGCTCAAATCAGTTGCATGTACACCTAAGGTAACATCTGAGATGCTCTCCAGCATCCAAGGCATCCATATGGAGATGTCAGACAGGACTCCAGATCTTCAAGAAAACCGCACTGCTAGAGTGCTAGAGCCAGACCACCCAAAACAGCACTCTTTGTGTAGGCAACTGAATTGAGCTCCTGTTGACTCTGGCTTGAGTTAAGGACCTTGGATCATGTGCACATACCCATGTGCAGACAACCTGCATCTGGGAGCTGAATCCCATTCTTAGTGACCATGCAGATCATTACTCCAGATCAGGGTCTTTTGGCCAACACTGCCCACTGGAATTGTTTCTGAATATTATCCCACTTTACTTCCAGAGCAAGCTCACCTGTCACTCAGCTCCTTTGACACCAAGAGACCAGATCTTACAGACACCTCAGTATTAAGCAAGCCAATCTGCAAAATGTATTTATTGCCAATGTACCTCTGTGAGCTCCATGTACAGGAAGGTAAGCAGCTTTCTTGGATTCCTTTCCTTCTGTATTTTACCCATGGAAGTTACGATTTGATAGGAGAAGGTGGGCTCTCTCAGCTGGCCTATGTAAAGATCTTAGTCTTTCATTTCCTAGAACCGCATCAGATCTAGATGCTTCCACCAAGGGATGGTCTCTAACAAAAGTATGGAATAAACCTTTAGCTCACATGGAAAGCAGTTACTTGAACAAGAGTTTGCACAGAAATCAGAGATGCTCCCCGATCTCTTCCCTCATGTCCTTCCACCACAAAAATTAATTTTTTTAAAGATGTGGTTTAGTGCATTGCACAATTATTAAAAAAAAAACCTCAAGCATTCCATGCCCACACATTCACGAATGTACTGTTAAGTTTCTACACCGCCTTCTGCCACTTCTCATTCAAAAATCATATAGCTGTTTCCATACAAGTGTTCATGCAGCTGCTTAGAGATTCTGCCCCACAGCCAGACATGCAGTAGGAGGTTTTATTTTTTTTCCCCCCAGTATCCCATTGAAGGTACTGGACAGAGAATATTGAATATTTGAATGACAATGTCATTTTAAAACAAACAAAAACAAATCTCATCAAATTATTTTACAAAGTGTCCCCTCATGTGTCCCTGTAATAGGGAATCATTTGTAGATCTCAGTAGTCACAATAAACCCACTTTGTGGCTCGACTCTCCTTTTAGTCTCACCTGTGGCTATTACTCTAATGTCTGTAAGGCAATCAAGGTTTGCTCATCCTAGGTGGTCCAAAGCATCTAAAAATACACCAGCACAACTTTTAATTAATGCTGTGTCGAAGCCGTAACAAATATGGACCATGGTCTAAACAAGTTGTCCTATAACATAGTCTTTAATGACTTAGGCTGAGTCACAGCCAGCCCCTGGACTAATAAATTGCTCAGAAAATACTATCAAGGATTGAAAAAAACCCTAACACCATCTTCAGTAAATTTAAGAGCCTGCAGATCAGACTCCTCCTGAGTAGAGGCTGCATAAGTAAGAATTTTTCGGAATTAAATGAGATAACTACCAGTCAAAACTGGGGATGAGACTTACATGATACTTTCTTTCATGGGTGGGAGATACAGTACAGGGAAGTCCGACTGTAAGGTAACTTCATTTCTTCCATAGTTACAGTTATAAAGAAAAAGTCAAGTTTTCACACAAAAATCAGGGTTATGTGAGGTAAAATAATTACTATGGAAAGTCTCCCTGTCTTATCCAAAATCTGGTGAACAAATTTCCTTAATAGTGAAAGAACCAAAAGTTTTTCAGGCATGTATTGTTTGTAATGAAGACAGAGAAGACGTAATTACCAGAAAAGAAGGGGCTGCTGAGCGATTCTATATTATTTCAACAGAATTAAATAACCACCTGAAGACCACAGGACTGTAAGCTTTTAAAATAATACTTTTTGTATCAGATCCTGAATATTCTCACTGTTCAAAACAAAGCCTTCTGGACTTTGGAAGAACATAATTTCTGTTAAAGCACATTCACAATTCTGGTCAAAATCTACCGATCCTCACCAGAACCTGGCAACTTCAGAGTAAATTATCTTGCACAAGCTATTGAAGCCAAAAAGAAAAGAACAAAACAAAAAAACACTAAAACGCCAAAACACTCCTAAACACACACACACAAAACCCACTAGTGTTTCAGTGCTGTCCAATTTAATACCATATATACTGAAAGTCAGAATTTGGGATAGAAAATTGTTTCACATGACACAAAAAGAAACACGAAGCTTTAATAGGAGAAAACAACACCTGCTGCACACAATTTACAAGCTCAGTGTCAGAAAAAGCAACAGCAAAAGTAGATGTGTTGCTTGAGATTCCATGAGGGTGATGCACATAAAAATAATCCACAATGCTCTGGCCTGACCTCCCATGCAGTGTCAGAGTCCAAATGCAACCTTTGCTCAGAGCTTCTGTAATGATCTAGTTCCTCAAAAGATAACAAAACTGTTTCCTGTACTAAGAAATTCTAGT
This sequence comes from Ploceus nigricollis, assembly GCA_013399945.1. Classification (NCBI taxonomy): domain Eukaryota; kingdom Metazoa; phylum Chordata; class Aves; order Passeriformes; family Ploceidae; genus Ploceus; species Ploceus nigricollis. Next base: position 1,068,777 of record VXBC01001707.1, on the reverse strand, counting down.
ATATAGCCAACCACGCTTCTCCAAAATCAGTTAATGCCCTTTTAAATAAAATATTTTGTTTGAAACCGCCCCTTTTGGTACAAAATTATTTTAAAAAATACAGTTTAAGCAGCTCCAATCTCATTCTTCTGGACTTTGTCAGTAGAACACAACTGTCTGATATGTGATGCACTTAAAACACATGTAACTTTGCTTGGGAAAAGACTGCAATACCATATACTTGGCCCAGGGAATTACAGAGCAATTGAGGTTGAAAGAGAGGTCTTCAATCCAATTTCCTGCTCAAAGTATGGCCTGATTCTCAGGTCAGATCAGGCAGCTCAGAGACTTATTCAGTCGGGTTCTAAAACCTCTAAAGACAGACATCACAACTTTTCTGGGCTGCCTGCTGCACTGCCCAGCTGTCCTCTCTGTGAAGAAGTTCTTCTTTATACCCAGAATCTCTTATTTAAGAAATTTCCAAGATAAACAATACCTGGGATATGCATCAACTAGCAGCGCACTGTTTCACTAAAGATCAGTATCCAAAATCTCTATTACCCTAAAACAAGGAATAAAATCCAGGTTGTGGAGAGGGAAGGGAGACAGGAAACATATAGGAAGAGAAAGAGCTATTGCACAGGTCAACTGCTAACTATCCTAATATGCTACATGTACATAAACCGTATTTCCACAGAGACTGAGGATACATCAAGACACAAACACTGAGAAATGGTAAAAAGTACAGATGGAAATAACAGGAAATTAATAAATAAATAAATGCATCCTGCACAACAATGCTGGTCAAGAGACTCCTATCTTAGGCACAGTTACTTCCCCCCACAAATTATTTGTGGGAATCATGTTCTATTATCTATCCTCTGTCTTCCAGATATTCTCAATCCACAGAACTGTCCACGTATCTTTTCAAAAAGACCAGGAGCTTATTTGTTTCATTAAAGTTAATGATCTCTTAAATAGTCACTACTTACCAAGTTCTACTTCAATTGTATTGTTTCTTGGATAAATAAACTCTGGTTGCATCTGCAGTGGTTTTTCTAACCAAAACAAAGAAAAATAAAACCTTCAGGCAGGAAAAGATACACAACTTAGTTCAACTGACAATAGTTTTGCTTTTACAGTGGGTTTGGTTTTATTGTTTGGTATGATTGTAGTGCCATACTTACTACAAGTTTCAAATTTACAACAGAAACATCTCATAAGATATTTGCTCTACTCTCTCCAAGTTATTCTATTTTAGCTTCCAAGTTAACAAAAAAAACCCAACCCTTTAAAATGCGTAAAAAAATCTCAAATTTACTGGCAGCAGACATGAAAGTAGCACAAAACCAACAAACAACGACAAAACCAAAAAACACAGTTAACTTCTTCAGAGATGGATAAGGAAGAGAAAAAGGGTTGTATCAATGACTTCCTAGATAAGGTGATTTTTTTTTTAACTAAAAGTTTAAACAAACACATATTTAAACTGGGCTGGAATTGTATCATTCTGCACGATGTATAGATTGGTTGCCAACAACTCACTGTTCTTATATCACCTATGTTAAGTCAGAATTTTGGTTTAACCTAAAAAGATGGACCTGCTGTCTCCAGACAACTATTCTGATAGGACTATTATCATGTTACTAGTCAGGTCACCAGCAACATTGCCCACAAAGACATAATCACAATGGTAAGTGCAATAAATGATGCTACTGGCAGAGTGAAACAGCAAAAAGCACAACCAAGTGCCAACAGTAAGCCAATCCTTTCCAGAGGAAAATTTATTAACTTTTTATAATTTATACAGCTTATCACATCTCCTTTCCCATCAATGGAGAAGCAAGTTCACCAACAGGGCTTCAAGCAGATAATTCGCTGTGATAGTCTCAGGAAAAAATCTTCTATTTTTAAGTTTATTTACTTTAATGGTGCACTATTTGTTTTGGCAAAAGCAATACCTTCACCCCAGGAACCACTGCTTTCTTCTAATTCTCATTCCTAACCCTGCATTACTCATTTCCTCATGACAATTCTTCCTCAAAAGCAATGCTCAAGGGTAGCAACATGCCACATTGCCTTTCAATTTTATGTTTAGGAATAAATTAAAGATGACTTACAACTCTAATTTCACAGACCTGAAAAGAAACATGACAAATATCTTATGCCTGCATACAAATGTTTACAGCAGAGCCAAAAAGAGAATAACCTCATGCACTCACCTTTAACCTCAAGACTTATGGTTCTTGAAACATTAAATTGTTTTCCCATATAAGTGTATACCATACGGCACGTGTAGTTTCCTCTGTCTTGCACAGTTACATTACGAATCAAGACAGCATTTTCACCCTCTGCCAAAAGAAGTCGCTTGTCTCCAAGAAATCCAGGTTTACATTCCTAAACACACCAAAGGTATCTGTGACTTTAAGGGAGCTAAAAAAATCTGACAAATCAGTTACTGTACTCTACCAACGATTAAAATATTTGGCAAACGCTGACTTCTTTGAAAGCCATGATGTGGACTCTTTTCCAAGCATTACTACAGTCTAACCAAGTCTGATAACATCTTGCTCCATTTGCACTTTTAAAAAAAATAACTGCAGCCAACCCTTAAAGTTTTCAAACGCTGTGCTTTAGTTCACAGCCTACCTTAACTGCTTGACAGTTTTCTATCTCAGGTGTAGTAGAAGTTATTACACATGCAGCAGAGTTTATGAGAACATATGCCTCTACCCCAACTTCTCTGTGATGAAAGAGCTGTTGTAGCAGTGCCTCGTGCTGTTTGGGTGTATCCCCATTCCTGTGGCAATGCAAATTCTGGGAAAAAAGCTTCCTTCACTTCCTTGACCTAAAAGCAGTGGAGAATCTCTTCACCTCAAAAGATATATAGGTGCTGCACCAAGGTTATTTAACATGTATAGGCCCATGTAGCTGCTTTAATACCAGCATCAGAATTAGGAGTTGAACTGTTTAGATTTTTACCTTCAAACAGATAAAATACATATTTTCAAGCTTGCACAATCTACAGAGCATTTTCATAGAACCAAAGCAAGCAGCATAAGAATACCACAGCATGGTCAACAATGCCTAATATTCTGAGAAACTGAAATAATTATGCAAAGCCTTCTATTTTCAGAAACATACAAGTTTTAAAACTTATTATCTACATTAAAAAATCAAAGGAAAAACCAGAATTTCACAGATCTTATTCACACTCATGCCGTACTGAAACTGTAGAGAAAATAAGCTGCTTTTCACAATTACTTCATAAGACATTTTAAATAATAAATTTTGTATCTTGTATATATGAAATACACATGCTCAATACCTTATACCAATGTACTTGAGGCTGATTATTGTCTTCATTTTTAAATTGTTCTAGGTCAGGGCATATAATCTTTCCAGTATTCGTGCTCATCACTTTTTGTTCAAACTTCATTTTTCCGTTAAAACACAAACCATTATCATTCTTAAAAACTGTTAAGTTTATCGTTTTTTTGTTAGAGTGGTTAAGGCTCCTGTAATTAGAACAGCAGACAAGTCAGGTAATTAACAGTGCATTATTTCCAGCAAGTCAGGGAGAGAGACTTCAGCATCTCCACCAGCCTTGCCTCTATAACACCCCTGCTATATTCCCTTAGTTTGTAAACACCATCCTCATCCTCTCAGCCCCCGTTCCAGGTGAAGAGATGGGAATAAGCTCTGAGTTTGTGTTGTGAGCAGAAATGGAATTTGCTCTGGACACATGAGAGGGGACATCAGGACTTCTCAGAGCTGCAGCTAAGGCTTAAGTGTCTAATGCACAAAATGTTGCTTACAGTTAATATAACTGAACCTTAGCAAGTTTTTTGTTCTGCTGATATTTGTAAGCCAAGGATGTGAGGTGCCCACAGGAACACATCTCATACCTCGAGTAACTAAAACCATAGCAGGAAAGGCTAAATTAAAATTATGCAGCTGGGTAGCTTTGGAAGGATTACATGTCTTCTGACTTCCAGTTTTGGTTTCATGGTAAACTCCAGTGAACGAGTGTGCCTGCGACATTGGAAGTTTTTGCTGATCGTTGTTACTACATTCACAACCCAAACCCCTCCAGCACAACTCTGTGCACACCAGTACACGTAACTGCACACTACTAAATTAAATTTAGGGACACCTGAAAAGCCTGTATTGGCTATTCTCAGTGTGTTGTGGCAACACCATGAGGAAAGGAACATTTTATATATGTCTTCCCAAACTTAATTTCCTGTTCAGCACACAGTGAGTTTCAACCATTGTAAAAAAGATTTGACGACCTGAGTAGTGAAGTCCAGTGTTTGGCTAGATTGATCTAGCCAGAACTTTAAAGTACTAAAAAAGCTAGATATAGATACTTGTCAAAGAATCTATTCCTTTTTAGTTCTCTGTGCGCTCAGATCATTTGAGTAGTAGTAGAGACATATTATTTTCAGTCTCTAAAGCTGTCTAGCACACTGCTTTGCTCTTCTCATGTATTCTCATTTTTGACCAGTAATGGCAACATTTTAAAATAAATCATAAAAACTGTTTTCAGCCTTTTAACCTGTGGATTTCTAGTAAGACTTCGAAAAAGTTGCTAAGCTCTCCAGAAAGTCTGTGTGGTGATAAAATGCACTGTTAGCTCCTCTTAGAACTTTCTTACATTCTACAAAAATACATACAAACAATACAAAGAATTTCATACATTTTCTACAAAGAAACCAGTGTTCTTCTGATCTGTCAGTATCAAAGAGCAATTTGAACACAGGAAAAGCCAAAGAGGTTAAGGCATTTTCCTGTGACCTTACACTTCATCCAAAACAAACAAAGCAACCAACCACCCCCACAGACCATTTTTAGTATTGTCATGCTTTAAGATAGTCTTCTGTATGAACCACTTTTGCAGTACTAAATGGCGTGGAACAGCAGAGAAACAGAGGCATCACGCAGAAATAAAAGGCATGATGGAAACAGCGCTTTCAACTGATCTAAGCATTTTACCTAAAACGAGAAGTTTTGTACACTCAAGTTTCACAAATTAATTATCCCACTTGCAAGCACTAGCAATCCACTTGTTTCCTTCCTTACCTTATATTGCATTCATAAAGTCCAGAATCTTCCAGCATAGCAGGAATAAACCAAAGCAAGCCCTCTCGCTGGTGGATCCTGGCATCTCTCTCTGTGGTCACTGCTGTAGCACTACCATTTTTATACCATGTCAAATTGTAATCAGAGTGAATCACTGGCAATGTAATTATTGGGCAAGTAATAGCTATAGGCTCTCCAACAAGCACAAAGTAATCACAAATAACACACCTTTCTGTTAAAAAAAATGAAAAAAAATGAAAAAATATCAATGCTTTTAATTTCCATACTTTTATATATAAGAATTATTAATACCCATTCCAAGTTACACAGAATTAGAAAAACTTTCTGTAACAATTTACTACTAAAACATCACAAGGCTATTATTTTTTGTTTGTTATCACCTTCTGGTTGAGAACATGATCACATATTTTACAAGGTTAAGGCACAACTTCCCTGTGTTAAGGTAGCCAGCAACAAGCACATGCAAGTCAAACAGCCTCATTGCAAACCAGGGTGTAAGAAAATCCATGGGGTTCATCAGGCAACTCCACGCTTCCCAACTTACCTGTCATGTCCTTGTTATTTAACTACACCAGTACTTCTGCAGAATTGCCAGATTCTCAAAGTAAATACTATCTATGTAAAGCACAATGCAAACAGCAGCAGTACAGAGCTCCTGACAGTATTCTGCCACTAGGACTGTGGGGCCAAAAACAAATCAGGGAAAAAAAAATTTGGAGAGAAAAAGTATTTAGATTAAGAAGTCTTGACTATAATGTATTATTTCCTTCCTACATTTGCGCCTTTAACCAGAAGGCCCATTATTCAGAACATCACAGAAAAGGCCAACGTAAACATAGTTTTTATAACTGTGCCTGTGTAACAAGTTGACAGGACACAATCATGCAGCTTATGAAGCATTTCTTTCAACATCAGCCAAAAAAATCAGAGAAAAAAGGACAGATATTGCAAAAAGTTATCAAGAGCCCAAATATGCAAACAAAAACTTACTGGAGAACACGACTGTAGCACAAACAGAGCTGACCATTTGGCTATAAAGCAGATTGTAAAACTTTCAAGCTTTTGCATATATTTGTCCATAGAAGCTGTGGATGGCCCATCCCTGGAAATGTTCAAGGCCAGGCTGAATGGGACTTTGAGCAATCTGGTCTAGTGAAAGGTCTAGTGAAAGGTCCCTGCTTATGGCAGGGGGGTTGGACCGGTGACTGATCATCTTTAAGGACCATTCCAATCCAAAGCATTCTGTGGTTTTATGTCCAACACTGAATTTTTATGAAACTGCAAAACATCTGGTTGAACTGATTTTACAAATCTTGCTGAATGGCTGTATAAACACAAAGTTAACATATTCAATTTCAAAATAAATAAAATCTTCACTAATCTTTCCAATATCAATGCCTTCCCATTTAAAGACTTCCAAGTAGGTCTCCATATAGTTCAATCTAATTCAGACACATTAGTATTAAACTGCTTATGCCAAGAGTAGCAAGACAAGCATAATTAACTTATGTAGTTCTAAACTTTACTGAAATACTAGACCTATCATTAAAAATATTACTAATTTAATTGTAAAGAAAACTCAGCCTTATTGCTTTCAGGACTAAACATACAGAATGTCTCATGAAGAAGGCACTCCATAGCTAACCTTACAAGGAAGCCAATCACTTTGGGATTTCTTCATTAGAAACATGAAGAGGCTAATCAAAGCCTCAGAGTCCTAAATTTATGTGCCTAGACTTTAAAAAAAATTATCTCCATTTGTCCATGACGTCCCCAGTGCAATATGAACCCAGCAGAGGCATTCAGCTATTGTCAATATGCTAAAGCAAAAACAAACCCCAAACTCACTACTTGTTCTCAGTAACTCTTTCCTACTAAATACACACAACTCATCTCATGCAGATTTTGTTTTTTAAAATGGTAATTTCAACAAAGTATTTAACCTACCAGCATTGAAGAGAGGTATCACTACAATGAGATGACCAATGAGCAAAAATATTGATGTCATATTTTGCTGCAAACCAGAAGTTTTTTCCATTGGTGTGGTAAGACTGTTCAAGCTGCACTGCCCTCTGCACCCTGCATTGCTCCTTAAGAAAAAAAAAATCAGAAGAAGCATTAGTCATCTTGGGGAGGGAAAATATGGATTTGGTAATTTAGCCCCAGTCACTGAAGATTTCAACTACAGCAACTCTTGGCCTTCACAAACAGCTGCTCAGTTTTCAGCTTTCTACTAGAACTTTTCCTGGCACTAGAACTATCCCAATGGAATAACTCTTGCCTAAGTGTAATATTCTTTTACCAGCATAGTTAAACAAAAAAAAAAAAAACCTCCAAAACCCTCAAGCAAAGATGAATTATGCCAGCATAGTGATTTAAGCTATACTGCATAATTTAAAAACCAAGTTTGATTAAGCTACTCTTCTTTCCAAATGCTTACAAGAGTCACAATAAAGAGACGTACAAGGTTTCCTTCTTTGAACTGTTCTTATACAGCTGAGGCAGCTTTTAAGAGCAGTAACTTGCAGTTCTTTGCAGAAAGACAAGCACACTGCAACTCCATTATCATCTGCCACTTAAAATTGGCATCTAAAGTGAAATTCAGCTAATATGAATTGCTGCGGTCAGACACAAAAAAAAAGTGTCCAAGAATTGTAGTTTCAATTCACACCTCAGGTCTTTTTTTCAGTTTTCTCCAACAAAGACATGACTGAACACACACCCACTGCCCTCATAGCCCACAAGTGGCTTCTGTGAAACTCTAAACCTTAACCGAGTCCTGCTTCCCTCTCAGATGCACCAGCATTTTTTTGGTAAGGTGTCATCAGAGATCTCCCCAAGCTTTCTACTGTCAACCAGGTGGCAAACAATTAAATCCTTCTCCTTCTGGCAGTCATTGTAGGCTAAGATCTGCATTCAGTGGCCTTGCCTTTCCTCAGCTTTTGATTGTTTTGCATGCTGCTGCCTCTCACTCTAAAGCAAGCTGGTTTCACATGTAGGAGTCCATTGCAAAACATTTATTGCACAGGTCCTAGTTAATATTTGCCTTCTACCCAGCTACAAATGGCAGGAAGCAGATAAGTTATTCCATGAAAAAGTAAGCCGTGACTTACTTTTATATCCAATGTAATTCACTTCAGTCACAAATAAGCCACAGCAGTTTCTTCTTTTGAAGCATTTCATATGCAGAAGTGCTGGGGTATTAGTGAGGGTCACACAGTGGAGAGTTCAATAATTTAATATAACAGCCTCCAGGTAAATAGCTCTTTTGGACAGTTTATCTGACAAAACCCTCATACCACAGCGCTTATTTAGTTGCCTTGTATGTGCTTTTCCTGTAACTTGCCAATAAGCAGGTCATCATTTTTGGAGTTTCAGTTTACCTGTAAAAAGCAGAAAAAGGGAAAAAAACATTTTACAAAACATATCATTTGGACAGGAACATATACATACAAAACTAAATTTTCTACAGACATCCTAAATGTAAAAGCAAGAGCATCCCTGTACATTAGAGTGATGACTAAAAAGAGCAACAAAATCTGCAGTAGAGACTGACCAAGAATACAAGCAAGTATGTTTGGGAAAAGAAGTTTCTGTCAAAAATAACACAATGTTACACATCTGTCAAGCAACCTTGTAGGACAGGTTCAACGACTAAAAGGAAACAAACACTTAAATTCAGGGCAAGATAATAAGATCATTCAGGGCATTGTAATAAGGGTATTCTAACATTGACACAATGACCACAAACTTTAGTCCTTGTGTCCCCTTTCCAGACAATCTTGCAGACTGCAGAACTACAGAAAAGTTGTATCCTTAAGACAAACCCATTATCCAGGGCATTCTGGAGAAGCTACATCAAAATGCAGTCAAAGAAGCCTGCAATAGTTAGGTCTTTGCAAGCTAAATTCCAGTTCAACTTTGAGACAGTATTAAGTGTTCTAAATCTGAAATTGAAGAAAGTGTACTTCTTCAAGTTCAGGTAACTGCCCCAACTTTTACCAAAGAACAGCAGGAAGGAAACAAAAACAGTATCTGTAGCTGTACATAACTGGCCACCACTGGTTGACTCTACAACAGTGAAATGCTACCTATTCATTCTGTTCCACATCAAACTGGAGACAATGAGTGTATCCCAACCCCAGAGAAAAGGGGAGCCTTATCAATATTCAAATAAACTGAAAACAGTACCTTCTTTCAGTATCAAGTGGAAGGAGTTAATTTCACAGTCCATACTTTGAATACTTTTCTATGTCATTTTAACTCCTGATACCTGTCAATATGAAGTAATAAGAATTTTAATGTGACATGTTTTTTATTTAAATCCAAATTAAGTAATTAAGTTTCCAGTATCATTCTCAATGTACTGTTAGGAGGCATTTAAAAGAAATCTGAATAGCTCACGCAGACAAAATTATATTTATCAAAAATGGTGATGTAAAGTATTTAAAAATTAATGTCTGAATCTCAGGAGGAGAGAGGAAACCAGTAATACCAAAATATAAGTAATAGGTGTCTCATTTCTCATAAAATACGTGAATTAAAATATCTGAATTAAGGATTCTGCATTCTAAAATACTTTTGTGCAACTTTTGTGCAAGACCTTTTAGCCTGTTTTTTAAGGATCTAAATACGTACAAATGGCCCAAGTCATATAATTGCATGGTGCTGAATTTCTGAAGAAGAAAAAACACATCTAGCAGCTTGCTCGAGTCCCTGAAGAAAATGCTATAAACCTAAGAGCTGCTGCTGGAAGCACACCAGAGCCTTGATTCAGCTCGGTAACTTTTAATGGATCTCTCCTACCAAGTTGTGGCTTCTCAGGCTGCTGCCAAGCACCATCAAGGCTGTGACCAGCACAGGTCTGGGACTGTCAGAGCAGCAGCTCCCTCCTGGGTTTGACACAGGCATCTCTTTCATGCAGAATCTTGCTCTTGTCACACAAGCAGTTAATCAAGAGCCCCTGTCGTTATGCAATAAATAAATCCAGAAATAGTTTTTGTAGTGTTTTACCAGGTCAAGAAGATTTACGGCAAGCATTACCCCGCTTCCTGTTACAAGTACTTTAAAAAATGTGGCAGCCTTAGCACTCCTACAGCCCTCATTTGTTCATCGTACTTCCAACCTGAGCTTGTACAACGCAATACACAACGAGGAAGCAGACACAAAAGCAAAATCAAAACTTACTTCCAGGGAAGCTATTTGGGGCCATAAAAGCTGAGAAACCAGCAGCCACAAAGACTGGGAGACTGCGCCAACACACCCCGCAGAAACATACACGGCCTCAAAACACAGCTGAAAGCAACAAACCCCGGGGCTCGGTGTTGGTTTTCTGGAAGCCGTCAGCACTGCACCTCACCTGGCCAGGGCACCCCGACCGCCCCGGGGGTGCCGGCCCGGGGAACCTCCGCCAGCCCCGCTCCCCACGCAACCAAGGAAGGCAACCGGGCCCCGGAGCGGCAGGAGACACGCGGGGAAGGAAAACCCTAGCCGGCCCCAACCTGAGCCCCTCNCCACAGCACCCACTGCCCTTCCTCACCTCCCTGCGCTCTCCGCCGGCTGCCCCTGCCCGCTCCACTAGCGGCAGGGACGGACAGCACTCCCCGGCTCGCCCGGGAGCCACGGCCACCGCCCCCGGA
>VXBC01001707.1:1040732-1051926 GCA_013399945.1 Ploceus nigricollis | reverse complement strand
CAAAAAGGATATCCACAATTACAGCAGACTCTGAAATATGGTAGCTGAAACAGAAAGACTCTTTAAAAGCAGTAGCTTGCAGTAGATTGAGCTTTGAAAAATAAAACTCTTATCTCAGCAGACACTAGGGTGTGTTGGTGATTTCTCTCTAGGAAGGGTTAGTTGCCTTAGAAGCGTGTAGAAATTACTGTACTGCTGCTTTCTTCTACCACTGTAAAAGCTCAGAACTGTATGAAACAAAGGAAACCAAATTCCGAGCTACTTTTGCCTGAACTTTCACATTCCTTTCAGCTGAAAGGCAAGAAAATCAAAGTAGCAGCTGTTTGGAATATAATGCTTGTGATAAATAATTCATCTTCTGTAGCAATTGATTTTCCATGACTGGAGCATAAACCCTTTGCCTCTGGAGAGTAATCTGCTGTCTTTCTAAGGCTCAACATGAATCACTGTGCTAAGTGCTGCCTCAAATGTTTCCAGAGACTGGGCATAATAGTTTGACTAATATTTTTTTAAAAGTCAATTTTTTTGTCTGCTGGATACATGTTTCACGGTCTTGTGCTGGCATTGCCACCGTGCTCTTGCAGATGCCTTGTTTTTGCTAAACTGTTGTAACAAATAAATAGCATGGCCATTGTTAGTCATTTTTAATTGATTAGTCATCAAAAGCTTTGTGCACAAGCTAAATAGGGCTCTGATGCTAAACTAATTGCAAGGAAGTCTTAGGAAAAGCCTAAGTAATTTGGAGTGCTGAACACAGCTGGAATGAGCATACAACATGCTCATTCACTCAGTAATGAGTTATGCTTCCTAGTTTTTATTCCTCTATTAATAACACCTATTCACCATTCTTTAGTACATAATCTTTAAGGTCCCTTCCAACTCAAACCATTCAATTCATGATTCTCTGACTATATGTTGTAAAGTCTAAAATACATTTCTTGGCACAGCAATTTGTTTTTGCAACCACTCTGTACCAAACCTACCATAAACCTAGGCTGCAAAAAATAGGAGCCACGGACAAACTAGAAGGACAATAGAAAGAGTCTGATCAGAAATAAGAAGTAGAAATTGGTTTGCAGTTATCTAATTAGCAGTACATGTGGAACAAGATCAGCAAAATCAAATCACTTTAAACAGAAAACTGCTGTGGCTGTGTCATGACATAACTTTTTCTCAGTTGCACTATATTAGGCCTAATTAAGATTGATCAGCCTTTAAAATGGAAATATTTAAAGCCTGTGAGGCAGATTTTAATTTCCATCCCTGCATTTAAACCAAAAAAACTTACCTGTGGCATCCCTGTAAATCATTGTAAGAGAGTGATCAGAAACAACAGGTTTCTCAGTAGGCTTTTAGTGATCAGCAGCATTCACAACACATAACACTACCAGATGGTTTTGCTTCTTTCCTTTTGCTTACATATCCTTCAAACACTAACATTAGCTCAAACTTCATAAGAGTAATTTGCAATTCTTTCATCATGGTCACCAAAGGAGACCAACTCCTTTCAGCACAACAACTTCTCCTAAATCCTATTCTTTTCCTACAGCCCTCAGCAGGAAATAAAACAGTCTCCAGCTTTCCTTATTTCAAGAGTGCCTCCTTATGCTAAGATCTTCCTTCTTCCAATTCCCCAGCTGCACGTGTCACATTCCTCCTTATAACCTTCCTTTCAGGGCAAGCTCTTCAGACCTTTCAGTTCCCAGGTCTCTCAGACTTTCACAAAGCCTGACCTAAGCACTTAGAGTTCATCTCATCAGACAATCCATCTGTGGTCAGCAAGAATTGTGGGGAGCAGTTCTCTGAACTGCTTCTGTCTGTCTGCTTCAAAATTATCTCAGCCATAGAAATGTATCTGTACTCTGAATCCGTATGCTGGGGAAGATGAACCCAGTCCTCAGACCTTCCTGAACAGTCTACAGTTTCTCTAATAAATTCTATGGATTTATTTCAATCATTTGTTTTATGATAATTCCTTTTATTGGGTCATGTTACAGAAGAGAAGGAAAACAACTTCCCTTGTGTGTTTCATTATGTTTTGAGATAGTAATTTTTTGTTGCTTCCAGAAAAACTCATGAGAGCTTTTTTTGTTCTCCTAGGAAACTTTCCATTGCCTGAAGACCTGGCAATTCTCCTCAGCCAAAGGAAAGCAAACAGTAATATGGCATACAGAAGCAATTCATGAGCTGGTTTTCTGTGAGTGCAACCTTTAAAAATGAGTTGGCAAATGCTGACAGTGGTGTTAAGAAATCCCAGCTCTCACTAATATTACATTTTCTCCCTTGGAGACATTCACTATATGTGTTTCCATTGCTATAAAACACAACTGGACCACAGCTATAAATTGGCTTTTGAAGATTGCGGGGGGGGGCAAGAAAAATAAAAAAATTATAGAACAGTCAAACAAACTCCAATACTGTTATTTTCAAGAGCTTCAAGAGCTTTTCTGCTCATTTTCATTAAATTTTCTTAATTTTTCTTTTTGGCAGTCACTCAGGGACTATCTTGCTATGGGAGTAAAGAACCTTGTGTGTATGCTTTTGTCCAGCTAGTCACGTTTTTTCCCATGATCCTTGATTAATTGTGTTAGCAACTGACTTGTGATATGAAAGTTACAGTAAAATACTGGTGCTCTGTTTATTGAGTTATTTGGCATGGATAATATTTTGCTTGGATTTTGGTAATCAAAGTTAGGTCTCCACTCACAGTAAATACAGCTGCAGATGGCACAGAAAGCTGCTACATTCCAAAATACATGAAGTTCATTTTGAAATTCTTTGAATTTGAATGGTTTTCTTCTCTGAATTTCCATGTGCTCTTTTTGTCCTCTGTCTTTTCTCTAGATTTGGTGTGAGTACCTACAGAGATGGGCATTGCAGCAATTCCTGCCTGTGGGGGTTACCTGACTCTGTAAAGATGGTGACTGTGGCATTCTCAGGATTCGGCAGTACACAAGGACACAGAGGTCAGGGGTTCTGTGAATTTCTTTGTTACAAATAACAATAAAACTTTTACTAATAGTAATAAAAACAAATATAAATATATGCTAGAAGTCACTACAAAATTACTATGAAAACAAGTATACTACAAGAGTAAAGCAAATATAGTTATATTAGAAGCTATTGCAGAATTCCAATGAGAGAAACAAGTACATACTCAAAAACTTTTATCTGTGTGCATTCCTGTAAATATATTATGCAAGGTGCTACCAGTATGACAGTCACCAAACCACTCTGAAGAGTGGGTCTAATTGACAATGGAGAAGAAGTTTTCCTTCAAAGATCATCCATGTGCATCCCCAGTCTGGGAAATCACGTGCAGAATAAGCCTTGCAGAGAAGTTCATTTTGGGTAGGTAGCAAGTTAATTTTTATACCTTTATGGCATAAGTATCTGTGTGTAGGACATCAGTTCCTACAACAGCTGTTGTCACTGGGAAAAAAGTACTTTGGTTCAGGCATCACCAACATGTGGGCCTGGCTGAAATCAGCCTGTCTGTGCAAGCCAGGAGAACTGTGCAAGGCTACGTCTTCTCAAAGACTAAAGAGTCTAGGCTGTGTCTTATCAGGAATTAACAGCACCAGCCTGAGCTGGGTCTAGACAAAACTAAAACAACTAACCAGTGTAATGTTTAGTGCTGGTGAACTTAGAGAGTTAAGATTAAACTTAACAACATATTTTATATTCAACTATTATCTTCACCTCTTCCTGGCGTATCAAGTTACTTCATGCCCCAAATAAAGTACCAGGTTCCAATATTGTACAAATTTTAGAAACAAAAGTGAACATACCTCCCATATGCAGCCTGCATTCAAATATTTCATAGTGAAAATAGGTGAAAATCATTTAAATAATTTGACTTGTCTCCACAGAAGCTGAAGCCTTTCTTTCTTGAGATTTCAAGGCAAAATAGGGGGTGAAAATATAGGAAGGTTGAAATCTGCCTGCCTTCCAGCATCCTACCAAAAAAACAGCTTCCTCTGAAACACACAGACCTTTCTGCTGCAAAGTGTAGAGCTTAAATTAATACTGTAGAAAGCAACAGAAATTCAAGTGCTGGAGTCCCTTAATTATACATCTTTCTGATTCTAGTGTCTCTTGCCTTTTAAAGTGAGCTTGACCATTATATGTATTACTTATAATCATCCTTTGTATAATAATGCATCCCAGTCATGTCTTGTCCCATTATGCAAAGCAGGGCAGAAACATCTGTGATGTACACTTTTGCCCTAAAGGGCATGGAATACGTGTAAAATTAAAGGATATTACCAAGAGATTTATATGGGAGGACAGCCTTGGTAATAACAATAAATGAGGACTCTTGCTATAGTCTCCCAAGGGAGACAATGCAGTGTGTTTCAAATCCCCTGTTCTGAGATAAACCTCCTTACATTTTGATAATTTTCATTTTATAGGAAGTATTACTGTCTCAACCTTTGTCTTAGACCTTCAAAGCTTATCAGATCAGCCAGGCTTGTGTAAAGAAGAGAAAAAGTTGAGCAGGACCTACACAAACAGTCAGAGACAGCCTTCTCAAAAATTTGGTGTTATCATGCTGAGTGAATGGCAAGAAGAGCGTTTGTATTAGTAGGAAGAAAGGAGAGTGAGTCAGATTTCTGAGACCACATCTAAAAGCAAGATTAAAAAAAGTAAAGTGAAATATTGTTACAAAGTGTGGTAAGGCTTGCTCGCAAGTAGAGAAAGGTTTCTTCATGATTTCCTGCAAAAGAGCAATCAAGAGTTTAGAGAACATGTTTGTGACAAACATTTGAACTGGAATCCTTATTCAAATCCGTCATTCAATGTTCATCATGCTGCTGTGGTGAGGGGGTGGAGCAGCATGAACAGCAGCCACAGCTTTGACTCAGAGGTTAACCACTCTTTTACCAGTGTAGCTGGAGAGAGAGAAACGTGTCACTCTTTCCATTTTTGTTCATTTCAACTGAACTCTCAGGATTTTTTATTATTTGTCTACATGAAGTATCAAAAAGTTGTTAAATAATCAGGAGGACCAAGTGGGAGCAAATATTGTTTGAGGAGTCCTGACCTTATTTACAGGATTCAAAGCAATCAAAAAGATATCATCATTAATGTGGATTTTTGTGAGGCTTCTTGTCTATCCTTTTGCAAAGAAAGATTGTGACAGTAACCTCATAATCTCCAGTCAACTAGCTGTTTTCTTTCATGTCATATAATTGCTATCTTTTACTGGTTTCATGAAATCCACTTTTGCTGATTTTGCTTTTTGCAATACTGAATTGAATGAATTCAATGTCATGAATTCAGACCCACCTCATTCACCACTGCTCACAACAGCCTTGACATTTGTCCTGCTCAAAGTAAGCACACTGAAATGGTGAAGGTTGATGCCTGTGAGATTGAGCAATATAATCAGTTTAAGAGAACATGCTGGTCACATCAAAGATTCATCTTTTGGGGGATCCCCTAAAACTGGTACTAAACTGTCTGAGATGCTGTTAGCTTGACCAGAGTGTGATGTAAGAGGAGACAAAAACCTGGATTAGGGTCTAGAATTTAACTGGAGTCACACTTGTAGTTTGAGCTGATGGTAGTGTAAGCTATTAAACTGGTAATATAAGCCTCTCATGAGTACTAAGCATGGAAAGTGAATTCAAATGGACAAAGCATCTGTGCTTTTTCAAGGCTTTTTTAAAATGTATTAAGAAGTTCGACTTACTGTAATGACCAGTTCTGTCCACACATCCAGAGTGGCCTCTCCAGGCCACTCTTTGCAGAACTGGGAAGGTGATACTGTGCAAGGAAGCATCTCTTCCATCCTTGGAGCAAACAGGAGCACCAGTTCTGAGCTCTGAATGCTCCCAGCCTCCTTATGGCCTCCCTTATGTCACCAGGTGATGAGTGAACTTCACATCCTCCTGATTTCATTTTCCTGAGCTTCAGCTTAAAGTTGGAGAAGAGGAGTCAGACCACAGCACATTGTTGGGGTTTCTTTCTTAAACAAGGACACACCAAGGATGGAATTTCACATTACATACAGGCAAACTGGAAACAGTAATTTTTGTTCACATGATTCAACTGTAAGTGCTCTCCTTATTTCCCCAGCCTTTGTCTGTGCGTTGTTGTTGCTGTGTTGCTCAGAAGCATTGCAGGGAACAGTTGTAGGATGATGGTATATTTGGGTGGAGGAGCAAACAAGGCAAAGGATAGAAAGGATTGCAAGGGAAAGAAGAGAGGTAAAGGAAAGAAGCCAAATCTGTACTTTAGATAAGCTGTCTCCAACATAGGTCTTATTGTAGAACAGACTTTATCTCCATTTTCAGAAAGTTAAGTGCACAGATTCAACAAGTTATAAAACTTGTGTTTTCCCTGTGTTCGTTTACTTAGCAGAAGCTTCTCAAAGCTTTTTTGCTCTGTTCAAGAGCAGCTTTTCAAGGACATGTTTCAGTTTGCTGAAAACATAAATCTGACATACTTTTGTGCCAACCAGGTGAAGTTGTTTATCAACATTCACTTGTATCCGGCAGAGAAGGGAAGGAGTGTGATTAGCAGGCTGTGTCCCAGTCAGAGGAAGTCTCCTGGTCTTCCAGAAGATTCTGTGTCTGGTACATTCCTCCCTGGACCTCCCCATGACCTTTGCAATCCATCCCAGCTGTTAACCTCAGAGATCTAATCATTAGGAAAGCCACAGCAGAGAAGGGAAAAGAAATAGTGTAAGCAAGGCAGAGTTGTATGACGGCATTGATAGACTGCTGTGAAGGAGCTACTGTTTAGGGAAGCTTTCAGAGGGTTACGCAAATGCAATCATGTCTGTCACATCAAATAGAGGCCACAGTAGCAATCAGTGCAGCATTAAGGCCGTTTAAACTGCAACTGGAACATTTCTCAAAAGGTGCCAGCACACTGTGCTTGGTCCTCTGTGGTTTGCCAGGCTTCCTGCCGCTCCCTGTAACACTCAATAAAGGAAGAACTGTCATGGTCATAAACAATAACAATGAAAGTATCATCAGCCCTTGCACATGTTACAAATTTGGTTTTTGTTTATGAAATGCTTTAACATTATCAATTTTTTTCAGTTCAACATTTTCAGGTATTTGATAATATTTGTCAATCTGAGTCAAACAGGATGCTAAATTCCTGGTTGTCTACAATAGATACAAGTTAGTTCATAGCTATGCTCAACTCTGGGCCCACATATGCAATATGAATGTGACCCATGTGTGGACTAGCAGCTGGGACCCATGGGCAGATGCTGCTTTTCATTCCTAAAGTCATATCTCTCAAGCCTCTCCCATTCTGAAGAGATGGGAGCCACTTGTACTCTGTGAATTTCATGTATCTCATCTTTGCTTGGCCTTTTGTAATTTTTATTGTTTAGTTGATAATAAGTTTCTTGATATTAAGATATATGAGGTAGGTAAGTTTTACTGGCAGGTGTGCTCTTCTTTCTTTTGTCAATGTTGTCAGCAGCTATAAAGATGCATTCAGCACAATAGACCACAATTTCTTTATTGAATTGTAAGTGCCAGTTCTACATTCAGAATTGTGTAGCTATGGGCTAGATTATTTTTATCTGTATGCATTATGTTATATCTATCTACATGACATTTATCTGACTTTTTTTTTGCCTACTTTCTCAGTCTTGGGAGATGGAGTTTCTTATCATAGTTTCTGTTTTTGTTGATTTCTAACCCAAATCATAGTCTTCTTTCATGTGCAGTCTCATTCTCTCCTACTCCAAAGCAGGTGTCTCCAGTCTCCCTGTTTCTGGATGCTCCCACAGCACAGCTGTCCATGAGCTCCTTCCTTCCCCAGTGACTATCATTCCCAATATATTCACTCAACTCCTCCTTCAAACAATACCTTCACCACATTACCTTCACCCTGTATTCTCACCAGTCCACAGTTTCCTCTTCTCTAGTTCCTACACACATTTATTTGTCTCCCAATCCCTGTATACCTGTCTCCCGTCAAATTCTCCCCATGTTGTTTCTCTCTACCTACAAAAGTGGCTCATACCAGTCTCCCTGGCTAGACAATCCTCACCTGTTTCAAAAATTCATTCTCTTTATCAGGTTCTCTTTCCTACCCACCTTTATTTTCCCCCTTCAAACTGCTCACCAGGATATGAACTGCTTGCTCCTAATCCAACTTTAACAGGAGTTAATTCTATTCTCAGTCTTAAACTCCATATTCAGTCTGCCCCAGTTCTCCTACTGTGCAGGCACACCCCTCAACCTCTTCTTTGAGATTCACCATGTGCTTCTTTCTTGCACTCCTTTCCCTCTGGCCCAGGTGTAGGCCCCTGTGCACTCAGGGAGATTAATTCCTGCTGCCCACTTTCCAGCTGTGGGATGAGCACCAACATCTGAGGAGAGACCATGTTTACTTCTCTTAGTAGTAGTTTTCACCTTGTCATGTAGTAAACACAAGGAGGTGTCCACTTTTCTTCTTAGACTGGAGAGTCCTATTGCTCTTCAGACTTGTTCTGTCTTTCAGTACTAAGAGTCACAAAGCAATGGAGCATGTTCAGTAAGGCTGAAATCTTCATAACTGTAGGTTGCTAAACCTCAAAACTCTCTTGAAAACCATATTGGGCAATTTTCCATTTTGTATAAAAGCAGCAATTTGACATTTAACATCTGACATCATCTCACCTTATTTCTCAAATACATTTCATACTTGAGCTAACAACACTGATATTTTGTGGTTTTTTAATTTCTCATATGGATGAAATCAAGATTAAACAAATCAGAGAAAAATGGGGAGGCAAACCTGAGGTAGAAAAGGAGAAAAGAAATATTTTGAACTTGTAAATAATTGAGGATATAAGTGGAGAAATTGCCATGTGTGCATAGCTTTATCAGAGAAGCAATATAAAACACAGAGAAATAAGAAAGAATTGACAGAAACAAAAAAATGTATAAAGAAGTTACAGAAAAAGGTATCATTATAAGAAAAAACCCCAAAACATTCAAAATTTCATAAAAAATAGCTGAACATATTAAAGATTAAAAAGTGGAATTTTATTTTACAATTTTAAAAATAAATGGGGGGTAAAGTGGAAAGAAGCAGAAGAGAAGGAAAGTGATAACTGCAAAAGGAACTTTGATGATGTTTCTGAAGTGTTTCAAAGTATTGCCATAAAGCTGCAACTTTCTGAGAAGCCACCAAAGGACAAGCTTGAAGAGGAAGTGAGGCATGTACCTTTGTGGTTAGCTGACCCAATTAGTGATGGAAATTTTCCTGATTTAGTAAGCAGGATATATGCCTTTATAAATCACTGTCTTAAATATAATCAGCAGTTTACCCATTTTAACAACAGAGCTGTGATTCTTTGATGCTTGGTTGTATTTTCTGTTGAAGACAGCTTGTTGGGGCATTGTTCTCATACACAGTGCTAAGCAAGTTAGTATTTTTGTATAAGTGCTCACTTCACAATGTCTTTACTAAAAATAATAGACTGTTTTCACTAGGTGGAATGCTTTGTGAAGTCTTACATACCAGATTCGTTGTTCATTTTGAGTAGTTCAGTACTGAATAAACAGCTGAGCCATCTTCAAAGGCAAATGGTTTCTTACCTTAATTTTACAAGAAAATGCAGTGAAGTATGGCATCATTTAGTCTGAGCTCAGGACAGCAAAGGTCTGCTGAAAAGGATTCAAAAGTTCTTCCTTTGCCTACCAGTGAGCATAAGGTCAAAGTTCCATAATTAAAACATAAACTAGGCAGTCATTTTAATCCGGAATTTCTTTCCAGAATTACATAAAATCACATTAGGCGATAGTTTTTGGCAATGAAATGAGATCATTTTTGTATAATATAAAATGCAGCTGTTCAACAAGGAGGGATTTTGTCCAGACCATAATAGGCACTACGTCAATCATGCTGTGACATTGCCAGTATTCAACTAGTTTTGGCTAAACCTTGAAACTTGTGCTTGAAATTATTGTCATCATCCCAACCCTTATATATCTTTTTCCTTCCCCACCTAATAATTTTCCTCTCTCTTTCATGCCTTACAGGTTATAAATCCATGCATAACTTAGAAATACTTATAAATCCATTAGAAGTTGGAAACTGTCATTTCCACTGTGTGAGTGTATCAAATTATGAGCAGCTAAAGTTGTTTTGACATTTCTGGAGATAGTGTTGGCTTTACCTCTTCACATTTCTGTCCCTCATTTCCAGGCAATTGGAAAAATATATAACAATGAAGGGATGTGCTGAAGATTCCTGTTTTATCTTCTTCCGTGTGTGCCTGGGAAGAGGAGAAGATGCTGCCAAACCATCTTCCTCCGTTGTCAAGTTCTGCATATTTTTAGATTAGAACAATAGCATTCAACTTGAGAGCAATTCTCTAGTTGCCAAAAAAATTGCCAGTGTGCCTAAATATTTCCCTAATTCTCACCATATTTACATCCTTTGCAGGTAACTTCTTAGTTCTCTTACAGCTTCAGAATTGGAAAAGTGACTCAGTGCTCTTTGTCTTCTCACACTGTGCACCTCTGCACTAATGCAGGGGCCCTGGAGGTGTCCCCAAGTTGTCAAGTGAGTGGCACTCCCAGGCTGATGCTTCTTCCCAGTGTGCATCAGCTCACTCTTCCCTATAATCTGCTTCAGCCCTGTGAGGGAAACAGGGCTTTCCTGAGAAATTCTGCCTCTAACTGGGGAGAATATTTGCACCTCCTAGCAGCTATATGTATACACACCTTACAAAACTGAGCAAAAATCTCTGCTGTGCCGTAATAGCCCAGTCCTGACAGAACTGACTATACCTAGCTAGGGGTGGAATGTGTTGGGTTTACATGGCATGTTTTTGATAGCTGGGGGAGGCAGGCCACAGAGGTGGCTTCTGTGAGAAGCTGCTGGGAGCTTCCACCATGTCCAGCAGAACCAGTCCCCAGCAAAGATGGACGTGCTGCTGGCCAGGGCTGGGCCAGTTAGAGATGGCGGTAATGCCTCTGTGATAACACATTTAAGAAAAAATCAAAACAAACATTGTGATGCAGTTTTAATTGGGACTAAAGAAGAGTGGAGTGAGAACATGTGAGGAGAACAACCCTTGCAGACACCAAGGTCAGTGGAGAAGGAGGGGGAGGAGGTGTCCCAGGTGCCAGAGCCAAGATTCCTCTGCAGGCTGTGGTGAAACCATGGTGAAGCAGCTGTGCCCCTGCAGCCCCTGGGGATCCACAGGGGATGCAGAGATCCACCC
>VXBC01001707.1:921686-1038775 GCA_013399945.1 Ploceus nigricollis | reverse complement strand
TCCATTGTCCTGATTTTGGCTGGGATAGAGTTAATCTTCTTCTTACTAGCTGGTAAGTTTGTGCTGTGGTTTGATTCAGTGTGAGAACAGCATTGATAAGCCCCTGATGTCTCAGTTGTTGCTGAGCTTACCCCGAGTCAAGGATTTTCAGTGTCTCCTGCTCCACCAGCAAGCAGGTGCACCAAAAGCTGGGGGGGCCCATGTCCAGGACAGCTGCCCCAAACTGGCCAAAGGGGTTTTTCTTCCACAGAACATCATTTCCAGTACATAAACTGGGGGGGGGAGTAGGCTTGGAGGGGCTGACAGCTGCTTAGGAATGGTCTGGACATTGGTCAGCAAGCAATGAACAATTGTATTGTGCATCACTTGTGCATTTTGGGGTTTATTCTTCTCTCCTTTTCAGTACTATTGTTTTTGTCATCATAATTAAAAGTATTAGATTTATAGCAGTAGTAGTAGTAGTAGTAGTAGTAGTAGTAGTAGTAGTAGTATATCTCTCCTTTTCAGCACTGCTATCTTCATCGTCATCATTTTTTTAAATTATTAAACTGTTTTTATATCAAACCACAAGTTTTTCTTTTTTCCGATTCTCCTCCATATGCCACTGGGGGCGGGGTGAAGGAGCGAGCAATTGGCTGCTTGGCACTCAGTTGCTGACTGGGGTTAAACCACAGCACCCATTTATTCCATTTCCTGTGACACCATGTTTCAACTTATTTAGGAGTTTTCTTGCTAAATGTTAAAAATAACTCAAAGTGATGACTAGACTCCCTTTGATTTCACAGGAGAGAGCGGGAGAGAGCATGGACGAGGAGGCAGCATTCTGACACTCAGTTATCTCAAAGAGTAATCTCAAGGAGTGGAAATACAAAGCATGCAGTCACTTCAAAATTTGCAGGGCATGTATCTTCTGTGAATCCACATGAACTGAAGAACTCACAAAACTCTGTTGAAACCCCATTGAAAATTAGCAGAGCATTCCATGGCACATTTCACTTTTCATTTTGTAACACTCCACATAATTTCTCTGCTTTCCTATCTTAAGTGCACTTAGTGCTTTATCTGTTCTGTTCTGATTTTATCCAAACATTCACAGTTTTCCTTCTGAAAACATCATTCAGCAAAAAGAAGCCCTTGCTGCTCTGGCTTGCCATTGATTCTCTAGCACCTGTACCTGTGGGTTTTGCTCACAGAAGCCACCACTGAAGACAAGGGTGAAGGACAACTGCTTAAATGCTATATTCAGCTTTTTTGCCCTTTTATATTTGACCTTTGAACATGTTTTTCTATTCTTCTAGCTAAAAACTCATGGCTTTAGTCTCTCTCTTCCCCAGACCTTGTGCAGGATGCAGATTGGATATTTCCTGCTGGACAGCATGTGCTTAAAATTCTCTGATTATTCATCCTTCGAGCTCTTCCATCCTCTTTCACAGTCCTGCTTCTGCAGTGTATGAACCACACAGAAAAATACATTCCCAGTCCATATGGTGAGGAGAGCTTGGTCCTTAAGGAGTCTATAAGAGCTCTCATCCATTCTGACTCCAGTTCCATCAGGATCATCCAATGTTCTGTTAACACCCCATGCTCTCAAATCCATGCCTGCTGAATGTCCTGGAGGTCAGAATGTCTCTGATCCCTGCCAGCTGTCCACCTGGAAGCCCTACTGAAAAGAGCACTCTGGAACTGAACCTTGACCCTTTTTGTAGCTGTTGTATTTACTCACTTTCTGCTGTCCCACAGTTCTGTGTCCTTCATCAGAAGAGAGGGTTGGAGCAGAGAGCTTTAGCAGAGCCCTTAGCAGAGCTTTTCAGGACAATGATGACTTTCAATTCTATGGTTATATGCCACACACTATGTAGAAACTGTCACATAAGCAACAAGGCATAGAATAAGTGGAGCTCAAACTATCCAGAAGGAATTATAAAAGCTCTGCAGGTAACAAGGTAGCGACAATGCCTGTGTGGAAAGGTCAGTCATCAGCCTTAGGAGGAATTTATGTCTACAGGACACTGCACAGATTTTCTGAGACAAACAGATATAGTAAGTATCCCTTCTCTATCTCCCTGCCAGTGTCAGCTCTATAAAAACAGAAAATAGAAGTCAGATCAACACTGCTGCCTGAAGCCATCAGTTCCTGCAATCAATACCCTCTCTGTCACTTGCAGGAAACAGCTATAGCTCTTGGGATGCCAAATCATACTGGGTAAAGCAAGATGGTTTGTTCTGTCTTTTCTTTGCTTTGCAGCCAATTGCTGGTGACTCCAGCAACAGTTTCAGTGCTGCAGGCATTCTACTTTTCTGATTTTTGCTAAACAAAATACTGCTAGGTGATCACTTGTGCTTTTGTTTCTGTTGTTCCACAACACAGCATTGTAGAGCAGTCTCACTCCACAGCCTTGCAAAAGATGCTTTCCTGTTTTGAAACAATTTTTTGTGAGCCAGCTGGGTCAAAATAATGACTAGTAGTGACCTGTTTATACCTCTGCTTTTCTGCAAACTGTTCAAACACAGCAATCATCAAACTGAAGTTTGTTAAGAAGTTATATAGCAGATATGAAGCATATAATTAAACTAAAACTGGAATGCACAGCCACAATTAATCTATAGTTCAAGAATAAATCTCATAAACTATCAAATAAAACTCACATAAAGAGGATTTAGAGCTGTGAGTAAAAACAGTTTCCTACACAAAGTGCTCTGTGGTGAGGAAATAAGACCTTATTTGCAAAACAAGAAGTGCATCAAAGATATCTGAGTCCATCATCAACCTCTCCTCGAGATAGAGACAACCCACAGGATGCTGAATTTTGGTTAACCAAGTAGGTCAAAAAAGCAACACAAGTGGGAGATTTTACAGAACATTTTGAGTTTCAAGAGATAAAGAGATCTTATGTCCCTTCAAACTGAAAAGGGAAATGGAAACGGTAATCCCATGAGGTGGCTCAGACACTACCATCATTCTGTGCTGTCTATTCCCAAGGGGATGGGATGCTTTTCCTCCTGCAAATAGCTTTTGTAATGCAGCATTCTATAAGGTAATCATATTACAGAAACGAGACCACATAAGCCACAGGAAAAAAGAAGCTTTGTTGAAACAGAAATTATTTTGTGTAACATGGCAACTAAGAGCACATTATAGCCCTAAGCATTTGAAGTTTTCTGAGCAATGTGGGCTGACTCTTTTGGGGAAAATCACAGTTTCTGAAAATTTTTTTAAACCTACATTCTAACCATGTTTGTCTTCCCCCTGCTTCCTGTTATCATTTTGCATTGGTTTTATGAAGACACCCGTAGCTTAACTTGCCTCTAGTGCTGAGGTCTCAGTACTCTAGAACTAGCTCCAGCTACAGGCCTCAGCCAGGCTAACAACCTCTTTGGGGAGGCACCTCAGTACATGATAAGGACCCCTCATCCCTTGTTTTCTATGCAAAATAAACCTCACTTTGAGGGCTGAAGTGATACTCTTCCTTTACTCAAATTCCCAGTATAAATATGTAGAAACTCAGAATTAAAGGGGATGACACAACACAAGCCTCCTCTGAGTCTAGAAGCTGAAAATGTTAGTTAATTAAGAGTTCAAATAGTTGGCCAAACTGTGATTATTATACTGTATGAAGTAGTTCCCACTTTTACCCTTAGACTGAATAACTTGATGAAGACTGAGCACCAGGATAAAAAGTTTTAATTGTTTGTGAGATTGAACTCATGTTGCCAATATCAGGGGATTGTTCTGTGCATTTTAATAACACAGCTGCAAGGTTATGCTATATTGACAATTTATAGTAAGAAGTATATCATAAAAAGAAAACAGAGAGTAAATCTGAGCTAACAGGAGGTGACCTATGTGAGAACTAATCAGATCTGCAGGTCTGGACTATCTGGTGCACAGCTTGGGATTTAAAATTATACAGTTAATGTTAGATTTTTCCAATTACATGGTTTGTGCAATACCTATGGGCCTATCCAGCATCTCTAAAAAACTGTAAATCTCCTGCATCCTTTACTCGTTAGGGTGCTGCTTCTAATTTTAGAAAGATTGAGTTGAGTCATGTTATTTGGTTTACACTGGCCGGATGTACAAAAACCCCATTAACAGCTTCCATGTGTTAGGAGCAATGATCTAAGCAAAGGACCTGGTCAGCAGCTGTCATTACTTGGAGGAGACAGCTTTACTCCAGAAGATATCATGGGTGTATCTGGTATAATTCTCACTGTTCTTGTATTTATCAGTTTTTCATACCTCACTATGGTGAACTATTGTTAATCTGCCTTTCCCCATTCACAGGTAACAAAATTAATCCAACTAGCTGTATGTTCCTGTTATAATGCCTTCAGTGATGAGAAATCACTGGAGATTATAAATTCAACTGTGTATCTATATTTACACCTTGCAGATCTCATCTTAAATGTGTGGTGTGGAAGAGAAATCTATTGTCTTCCACCATCTTAGAAAGATGAGTTGAGTCATGTCATTTGGTTTTCACTGGCCAGATGTACAAAAACCCCATTAAAAAACCCCAGTCTGGTTTAGCTCCTAGCCAAGATCCAGAGGACATCCTGTCAGCTTAAAAACACTCACAAAAATGTCAAATGTCTGACTAACATTACCTAATCCAAAGATTGTTTTGTCACAAGCAGAGAAGGATCCACATCTTTGCTTCATTGTTTCTTTCATGAAAGGCGTAACTTTTAGCAAATAATAGTGATCTGTGGCAGGTCCTTTAAAATAAATTAATGGCCAAATTCATGACAAAAATCCTTTCATTAAAATATCCTGTGAACAAACTTGTGCAATTAGATATTGAAGCACATGGGCAGCATGATGTCTCACTTTTGTGGCTCCTAAAAATTATTGCTGTGTTTGGGGAGGAGCCAAAAAAAGAAGAGAAAGCACTGTCTGGATGATAATCCCTTCATTATGCTTCATCATTTACTACTTGTATCCTTCAGGGAGTCAAAACAGGAAACTAAGTAAGCAGCATCCCTAAGGAGCCCCAGAAGGTGTCAGAACATTATGTTTTGATGACCAGGAAGCTGCACATTGTGTTGTCTAAACCCCATTCTCTTATTTTTCCACTAAATGTCTGAGTTAGAGCCTGGTTTAGGCACAGACTTATGTCATTAATATTTCATGTCCATTTTAAACCTTTTCATATTCACCTCCACTGCACTGCCTTCCCACTTTTCTTTTTGTTCATATGTACAAATAGGGCATTATCTGATCTCATGCTGACTCTGTGTCAGTCTATATTAAAAATAATTTTTTTTTCCAGAAGCCACTGGAAAAAAATACATTCCCTACATTTGCTCTGCACAGTAACTTATGGGTTCACAAAATAAAAGCATTTTAAATTTTCCACTTGTTAGAGGCAATGTTGGAGAAGAACAGATATATAAGGCCAAATTTAGAGGCCATACAACCCTTGAGACAATCTCGTCTCACACCATGGCCAGCTGCAGGTACTTGTAAAAACAGCAGTTGATCAAGGCTAATGAGGGTTTTGTCTGTGTTTGTTATACTCTCCTATTTTCCAGTAATAACATTTCAGGCATCCCATCAGCATAAGGTCATGTCCCTATTCAGTAGCTACAAATTAACTTTCCCTTCATAGCTCTCTCTAGTCTCTATTTAAACTTCTTATCTTTCTTCCCCTCACATCCCATGGAAATGACTTGCACATTAATCATTCAACACTAGCCACACACTGTGATTAAAAAGGAACACTGCTGCTTTTTCTTCATCTGCCACTCAGTAATAGCTGAGCAGCCTTCTCTCTGATTATGTGAGAAAGCATGAACACCTCTTCTCTTGCTCACTTTCTCCATCACCATTCATGACTCAGAGGATCCTCTTTGTGTTTCCAAGCTGAAGAGCCTTCTGGCAAAGCCATCCCACACCACCAATCATCTGTGACACCCTCCTCTGTGCTGTATTTAGTGGTTGGAGGACTAGAATTATATGCTCTTTCCAAGGCACTGGTGCGCTTGCTTTGGTGCAGCTACTTATTCTGTGTACCTAAACCTACAGAGTCTGGAGCCTTTTAGTGCCATTCTCCATTCCTTTCCTAACCACACCAGAGAGCCCATCTGACAGACTGCTGCTCATCACTGAGCTGCTGCTTTCAGAGAACTAGTCACAGTGATATCCATGTGAGAACATAGCTAATGAAGAGCCAGCTGTTTGGACAGTGATTACTGTCTTTCTAGGAGAAGGAGAAGAACAAGAACAAGAACAGGAACAAGGAGGAGGAGGATGAGGAAGGAGGAGAGGGAGGAGAGGGAAGGAGGAGAAGGATTGATGCTTTCCCATGTGAATTGCATTCATCCTGCAGCTGACTCATATAAATGAGCTGGGTTTGATGTTGCAAAAACCTCCAGTTTCTCACACTGTGCCACTCTGAAGCTGTTCCTGGTCTGTGCCAGTGATGATCAAGATATTTCAGTCTATGAATGAGGAGGCCAAGTGAGTTGTGAAAATATTATTCTTGCTTCTTGTCTTATCAGTACAGACTGGGAGGAAATCCAAAAAGATCTGTGGCAAGCCACACGCTCCAATAGTATCTTGAATTTGGATATGAATGGGAAGTGCAACTACCAGAGTATTATCTAAATTAGTTCAAAAAGCCTGTGGAATCTCACTCCAAAATCTAAAGGATTTATGAGGAAGCAAAAAAATCCTTTTGGAGAAGAGATCAAAGCAATGAATATTTCTTTTCTTAGCACATTGGTTTGAAGAACAATTCTTTCCAAGTTTTTCACCAGAAACCTAAGTGACATCCTAGTTCCTGAAAAAAAGCCAAAATTGCAAGGGTGAGAAAGATTCAATCTCATGCTTCACTCACTTTGGGACAAAAAATTCAGCCTGGCTCTCTCATGTCCCAGAAAAAAAGATTCTTCACAGAAATTACTTTGGCCAAAATGAATTAATTTTTAAGATAAGTTCATGTTTTAATAAATCAGTATTTTCCAGTAACTAAAGTTTTAATCAAGAAAACTCTGTTCTCAATGAAGGAAAACTTTCTATCTTGTTTTATGAGGTTGTCTGATTAAGTAAATTCCTGTTTCTTTTTTATTTTTGAAATACTTGAAGTCAGAACAACTTTAATTTGAGCCCAACTGTACCAACTTACTCATTGCACTACTCACATAGCAAAAAAGTATCCTAACTGCTTAAGCACTGAGACCAGCTGCTTCTGTCTTTTGCAGAGCATGTTAAAACTGAAAACCCCTCTCTGTGTTTTTGTCATTTAGTTCATTTGACAGTGACATACAAAAGAGAAAACCACTTCTTCCAATATTATTGGGATTACTGGGACCTTAAATGAGCCACAACAAAACCAGAGCTCTGGCTGGCAGTACATAAGCCCATGTTATGGCAAGTCAAGCCTACCTGGAGCAGTAATCACCTTTCCTCAAGGGAAAAAAGCTTTTATTCTCTAGCTTCAGTCTTCATGTAGTAGGAACTTAATAGTTAAATATTTCAAGGGTTGGTAAGGAAAAGTGGGAAGCTTCCAAACTCACATTTATAGGAGTACAAGTCAAGTGAAATCTTGCTTTTCTGCAATCGTATTGTCACATATCTTGCTCATACTCAAAATGTGCAAACAGGGCAATTCTCACTGTGCATGCAGGATAGGAGCTTTGATGTTAGTGGAAGCCCTGCCCTTAATCTGAGTGAGAAGAGGATTGTATCCCACTGTATGCCTCAAGTATCACTCATCCCTTTAAACCACGTGCTCCGTTCAGGTTCATTGCGGCATCTACTCCTGTGTCATGCCAGTGACTGGGAGCAAGCTGTGCTCTCTGGTAGCCAACTGCATGTGCTAGTTATTGAAACAAACCTTTAAACCCCTACTATGCAAGAACTGCATCAGCACGCTGTTTCCAGCATGAGTCCTGTTTGTTCTGAGCCCTTTGTGCAAGAGTTTCGGGCAAATGGATTAACTGGAAAAGGCAGCTGCAAGGCTCTCTTATCTCTCTTAGAAACGGTCATTTAAAGGAAGAGCTGTTACATGTCACAACCAAATGCTCTTAAGGAAAATCTCCCACCCTTTCCCCCAAAGTGTTGCTTGCTTTTTTACTTCACTTTTGAAAGCCAGTCTCATTGCATGTTTTCTCTGCACAGGAAAGTGCTATGTATCCCAGTGAAGCATGCATGTCTTTCATGCAGCTTCTTCTGCTTACAGACCTGATCTGCTTCTGACTGAACTTATTGGAGAGGACTGGTTACTTACAGGGTGATGTTGATGGAAAAATGGAAAAAAAAATGGAGTTTTAAATCAGTTTGAAGAGACACAGATATATGCATATCTGTATAAAGGCAAATCAGTTTCTCTTTTGCTTTATATTCTGTGGAGTACAGAAGACAGCCCTGACCCTGCTTGGGATACTAATATAGCAGAAATAATGAGTAACTGCCAGACTAGACTGCTTGACTGCAATTACTGATGTATTATATTTTGTGCAAACCGCAGCCCACAATAATGATCCACAACTGCCTTTGGGAATCTCAGTCTCAGCTGGAAACGTGTGCACAGTTTCTGCTGAAAATGTTTCCACTTATTTTCAGGAAGCTGCAGCTCTCACTTCTTACACTGAATGTTTTTCCTGACCTGACTCTTATAAGGCCCTTTCGCTTCTGGGTTCAAGTTATCCACTGAGCTCATGTAACCACTGAGCCCTTAGTCTAAAGAGGAGCAGCACTGAAGATAGGACAGTACTAAGAAAAAAAAAATGCTAAGGGTTAATCAAACAAATATGGGTACCTATACCCTGATCACACAGCTGCCAACCTGTCTGCCTTTTCTCCAGGCATTGCCTCTTTCCAGAATCACAGCTTTGGGCATAAGTTTCTAAACTTTCAGAATCATAGGCTGTGTCAAGTTGGCCGGAAACCATAAGGATCACTGAATACAACTCCTTGCTCCTTCTGGGACTAACTAAACCTAAATCATAGAACTAAGCATATGGACACTAAATTCTGTTTTGCTTTTGGAAAGGGCTGGTTTTGTTCTGCCTACCTGACCACATCTAGCACAGTTTGCTCTCACAGGTACTTAAATTAGGTAGTACTACCAAAGCTGTCAGGGTGGTATGTCCCTGTCTCAGCACCTTCAAAAATCATGCAGCTTCTTCAAAGCAGCATCCCAAGAGCCTTCTGAGCTGTGCTGGGAAGGGATATGTGCTTGAATGATAGGCACATTTTGGTCACCAGCAACTGGCAGACTAGGTATGAACTGAAAGGACAGCTGTGTGTAATTAGGAATACAGGCAAGCTGTACAAAATTAAGAAAAAGCCAATTAATCTCAGGCCTAACACTTAGTTTTTAGCCAAATTATTACTGAACAATCTCTCTGAGTGATATCTTATGTCACAGTTCTATTTTTTGAAGAGAAAACGATGAAAACTCTAGGATCTTCCCCAGCACACTTCACTGCCATCTGCATTGCTAAATTAAAAGCTGCTCTATGCTCTCAGACCTTGTTTTTTCCATGGCTGCTGGTGAGGACAGCTTCACAACACAGTTGCCAATAACTGCAAATTTCACCCAGCCTTTGACTAATCCTTACAGGAATTTCAGCCCAGTGTAACATAACATGGATGGTTGCCAACTTTGGCTGGCTGCCAAGCCACGTACTCTCAGCTGGCACATTTATGGTATGTTCAGGAGGGATGTGCAGATAAAATGTGTGTGGAATGGGAGCGGGTTTTGCTCTTCATGGAGGGTCCATCTCCTTGCAGCCTTGCAGAGGCTTCTTACAGCCTCCCAGTCCCATTGCCACATGCAGGCAGGAGCTCATGGTTTGTACCATCTGCAGCTTTAAAACCACAGGCAACCTCCATCACTTGACCCTCTTGGAAGCATGGAGGCAAGGCGAGGAAAAGATCTTCTTTATCATATTATAATTTATTTTATCCCTAGAATATAACTTGAGTTGCTGCCACCTGATCTTCAACTTTGGCATATAAAAATTCCATAAACCAACCAAATGTGGAAGAAAAAAAAAGTGAGGGGAAAAATTTTGTCAAAGGAATTTGCTTTACAATTAATTTTATTAGGCAACAATCTGACTAGCAATTATATTTTTTATGGTGAATAACCATTAGAAAGCTACACAGTGGCTATGACCTTGTAGTTCTGAACTATAAATTTCAGATCTACTTTTTGGAAGACATTTTTATGTCCTTTTTAATTTTTTCCAAAGTGTATCAGTGTTTTAAGTACTTACTATTGAAAATGCAAATGTGCTTATTCGAGACTAGTTACAGAACTACCAGAGGACAATCAGAACCCTAATTCAATAGAAAAGCCTTGAGCAACTTTCACAGGCTGCATGATCAATATGAGTGTCAATGTGAATAACCTGACCTGTTTGTTAACTAGCTGCTGACGTCCAAATTCCTGCAGCCAAAATAGCTGCTTGTAAATCACCCAGAAATCAAACAGTGAAGTAAAGAAACTGCAGTGTTTCCCTGGTTAAAACAAATAATGTAGGTCAGAAGCTTAGAAAGAAAGAAAGAAAGAAAATGCTGAATAAAGGTCCTTAGGTTCTTTTGGAAATGCAAAATCACAAGGTTAGTTATAGAGCTATATTGTTATTTGATCTGTGGATCTGAGCTAAAATTGAAATGTATGTTTATGCAAAATGAGTATTTGTGTCCACAGACTTAGAAAGGCAGCATGAGGAAGAGGTGTTAAGGTGAATTTTGCATCCTGTATTCATAAATGTCACTTAAGATTTCCAGAGAAAACCTCTCGGATTTTTTGGCATACTGAGCTCAAACATTCAACAATGAAGCTCAACCTCAGAGAATGAAAAGCAGACCTGGTATTTTTGTCAAGAGGTTAAACATCACTTCCTCAAGAGAAGCAAGGGGAAAATTTGGTCTACTGGAAGGGACTCAGCTGTCACTTGCAGATTGAGTCTGGTTTTTGCACACTTAAATTTTTCTGATTAAGGAATGTTTCCAGCCTGCTCCAGGAAAAGGTCTGATGGATTACTGGGGGGAGAAAAACAAAAAAATTTTCTCTGTTTCAGTGCACACAAAGAAAAGGTTGACTCTGAAGTAGTCCATAAAACTCTGATAAAGCAGTTTGAACTACAGAGAGAAGCCTGACCTGACACATTAAACTGATGCATGTGTACATTTCTGCTTGCATGAAGGAGGAGGGACTCCATAAACCCTTGCACAGAACCCTGAAGGTAAAAGCTGGGATGTAGCTTGAAAGGATGTCATAAGGGCATCTAATCTATGCTTTTGTCATGAAGTACAGCAGGTAGATCTGTAATATTCAAATGGATATTTAAAATACTCATTTCTTAGTGCCCTTGTCATGGTTTAAATACCACCTGGCAACTCAGCCCCACACAGCCACTTACTTCTTACTTCCCCAGCCCCACTGGGATGCAGAAGAAAATTGGGAGAGTCAAATTGAGAAAACTTGTGGGCTGAGATAAAGACAGTTAAACAGGTAAAACATGCTAGCAAAGCAGAACAAGAAATTCATTTCCCACTTCCACTGGCAGAGACGTGTCCACCAATCTGCAGGAAAACCAGGCTACTTCACAGGTAATGGTGACTTGGGAAGACAAATGCCATCATCCCAAACATGTCCACCACTTCCTTCTTCTTTCACCAGCTTCTATATATTGAGTATGATGCCATGTGGTATGGGATATCTCTCTGGTCAGCAGGGATCAGCTGTCCTGGCTGTGCCCCCTCCCAGCTCCTTGGGTATCTCCAGTCTCCCCCTTCCTGGGGTGTGATGAGGGGCAGAAAAGGCCTTGATGCTGTGTAAGCAATAGCTAAAACATCCCTGTATTCACAGCACTGCTGTTCTCACAAATCCAAAGCACAACCCCATACTAGCAGAGTCCCATATTAGTTACTATGAAGAAAATTAACTCCATCCCAGCCAAAACAGCGCACAATCCCCCCCATCATAGTCTACTTTTGCCCTTAAACTAGAAAACCTTGCTGTAGAGTTTCCCTAATACAGTACATAAATATTTATTTTCCCATGCAAAACTGAATGAATAAGTACCTCTCATGCTCTAAGAACAAGAACCCAGTTACTATATGCAATGCAAATTGTCTTTGTTGCAACTACTTTGCATTATTTGCCAACTCCATTTCTGAGTGATTTTGTTTTCCATATGCCTGGCAGAGCTGCTATTGCCTAATCAGTTCCCTAATCGACACTGATTTTTTTCCTGGTATTTTCTTTCTTGGATTTATAGTCACATACCATCACCCCAACGTACCAAACCCACTTTGACCTTTGTGGTTTGTCTCCAGTGCTTCCACCCTTTCCCACTACCATTTGAAGTATAAATTCATTAATCTATTCCTTAGTCCATCACATACATTGTTAACCTAAATTACTGGATTTGGTAAAGTCAAGCCATTTACAGGAATTAAATTTGCAACATTGCCTTGAAATATCCCTCATTTCACAGAAATCCATTGTTGACTCCTCCATGAACAGACTTTGCTGTCTGAGTATCAGCCTTTACATTCCCATCATCTCCATCATGTTTACCAAGCTTACTTATGGCATTCCTCAAAACCCTTACTAAATCTGAGATAATAAATTATTGTCCCCTCTTTAAGCTGTTATCCTGCAAAAGAGGAAACAGAACTGAAAAGGCATGTTTTGCTCTTGGCAAATGAACCTTGTTTTTAATCAGCTTTTTATCTCCTACTTGTGTTCTTGTTCCATAGTTACTCTAAAAAATGCCTTCTAAAGATATCTTCCTACCTCTCTGCCTTAATTCAATTCAGCACTTCCTTCCTTTATTTGGAACATTATTGTTTTGTAGTCTCCTGTAAATCACATTACTATGTGATTTCTGTCTGAATTTAATTTCAAAGAGATATAATTACTGTCACTTATCTATTAACTTCCTCTGCCTCTGCAATAAGAACTTGCCACTAACACATTCCAAGAACTTGCTGAATCACTTGTGTCCTCCTTTGTTTCTTTCCCAACAGATATTTGAATAGTTCAGGAATCCAGTTCTGGCAAATCTTTAACTCTGTCTTGACCACAAGACCAATTATATTCCATTTTTTATTTTTTGCCTGAACGCATCAAAGTAGCCTGTCTTCTGTCTTTCTCTGGACTTCAGAAGAGTCATATACAATCAAACTGTGCAGCCAAAAACCTCTCATGTGCCTTTTTTTATCCTCTCCCATATCCTTGTAAATCAGCATGCTAATATAATCTAGCTATGACATTAACTGGCCAGATTGCAATAAAATATCTCACACTATATTGTGAAAAATAAATAACATAAAGGATTATAAGAAACTTCAGAATATTTGTTGTGGGTTTATAGCATGCACATATATATATAAAATATAATAAATTCAGAGGAAATATATTTTATTTCAAGTAATGGAACATCAAATCTTTGTTTTAAAAGGGATATTAACTACTACAGACTTTTTTAATGTTTATGTTGAAAGACTTTTCTCATGTGGAACATATTTATCTCTCTGACACAACCTGTGAGCAGGAAATTGACTAACACAAAGTATTTCTCACATTTCTTCCATTTTCTCTAATGGTGTTATTACATATCAGGAATAACGTAAGTAAATCTGTACCACAAGTTGCATGAGACCAGAAAAATCTTTTATCCAAAAGAATGCAATTAGCCTACTACCCATTTGGAAGGAAATCTGAGGCTTTGCTAGGGAATAAAAAGGAATATGGAAGAGCCAGCAGCTGCTGTCAGAACTGCCAAAACCATCAGTCTCAGTGCAAAGGAAGTTCTTATGGTAAGCAAGGACCAACAGATTTGCATAACGTGCTCTCTAAAAATTTCAAATACAAAAGGAATTGTACAAGTGGATCAACAGCCATGGCTATAAATAAATAGGTCTCTGAATTCATAAAACACAAAATGCTAGCAGACAGAACTAGGCAGGAATAGTTTATTTGTTCATGTGAAGGACTGCAGAAGGAGACCTAAGAAGGGTTAACCCTTTTTCATCCTTCCCAAATCCTCCCACTTCCAGAGAGGCAGAGCCAATGCATTCCAGGAAACAGACAAAAACAGGCCAGGGGAATGGACACAGGCAAGGCTGGGGAGCTGCACTCCCTGCTTGCTGGGATGAACCTGTCTCCTACAATAGCCATTCATCAGAAGCAGCAAACCATGCCAGTCACTGGAGCAGACACTTGCACCCTGTCCTTGCCCCTGGCTGTTTCAGGCAGGAGCAGTCTGGCACACTGCACCACTTTTCTGGGACAGAACTTCAGCTTTCTCACTCTAAAATAGCACCTTAGATCTGGTATTTTGCTTTCCCAGGGGACCTATGGCTGTGTCAAAGCCCAGATTTTCAGGCTGACCTCAGTGCCAGATGTGTCTCTTTAGAAGTCAGCAAACAGTTGGCACAGCTTTAACAGCACATCTTTCTGTAACAGGTGCTTCTGTGCATGTATCAGCATCCAACTGTAGATACTTAGGAAATTTTCAGGCCATATTGAATTAGACCTGGAGGGTTAGAAATGCTAGAAATTAGGAGGTGGAGTTATTGTCGTTGTCTTGGATCTATAGACCAAGGTGCAGGATGTGCAGAATTTAGACATGCTGCAAGATCAGGGAGACAATGTTCACATTTAAAGAAAATTATGGTGTTTCAGTCCATAGGTCTGGTTGACCTCGTTCAAGTCAGAATGGAGAAGGGCAGATGATCTCTGTCTTGAGAGGTGCATGAGAAAACATATTTCAAAGCAAAACACAATCTCTCCACTTTGTATGTGCAGAGACATGCTGTATGTGCTGTGTGGAAGAATGCAAGTTAAGATGCAAAGCGCTTAATAGTTTCTGAAAAAGAAACAGCTCAAGAGCCCAATGGCATTCAGCATTAGCTTATGTCTTTCCAGAAAAAGTGTAGGTTTGTTCCCAGACATGGAAGGAAAAGTACTTCCCTATGGGAACCAAGGAGCTAATTTCCAGTTTAAGCAGTCATCAGCTGGCAGATGTTTGTGGAAAAGCTTTCCTTCACAACTGGAGCCAGGAAAGCAGTACAGAGTTACTGAGTAAGAACATATGACACAATTTCACATTCTATCTTCTCATAGCCAAATTGGAAAAGACAGTGTGCCCAAAAACAGGAAGGAGAGATGCAAAAAATACCAGGGTGGAGGCTCAGACTCGATGCAGTCAGAAGTGGACCAAGGCAAGTGGTTGAAGGGTCAGGATCAGTGGAAGAAGTAGTCATTCAAGAGGCAAACAGTAGAAATAACATCATAATCCCTAGTTTTGAATGACAGTATTTTTCTGTGTCCACTCACAACAAACATGTCATACACTGCCGTACTATTTCTCTAACTGACATACTCCATCCATATAAAGATACTTTATTTTTTTTTCCACCTTGGAG
The DNA here is from genome assembly GCA_013399945.1 of Ploceus nigricollis. NCBI lineage: Eukaryota > Metazoa > Chordata > Aves > Passeriformes > Ploceidae > Ploceus > Ploceus nigricollis. The sequence goes on along the minus strand of VXBC01001707.1, from coordinate 1,023,375 downwards.
AGCACAGGATGCCCCAAACCATGGAAAATAATCAGGCCTGTACCATACAGGAGGTTGTTCATGGGAGGATTCCTTTCTTAATCACTGTAAAAGCTGGAAGCTAGTAAGGGATGAAGCAGGGTTTGGAGTAAAAGAGAAGGATTTTTTTTAAGGATGTGAACGTTTCCTTTGAGAATAAGATTTCATCCTTAGCTCTGCCACAAAGCTCCTGCAGAATGATAAGAAGTCACTTAAACCATATTTAGGTGATTATTCCATCCTTTGACAACCAGCTGGATCATTAAATTATTTATTACAAATGTTGCAGCAAAGAATCTTTGAATTTACTGGTCAAACGAGATTAGCTGCATGTATTACTGAGTTATTTATGGTTGTTAATGTCCCTGATGAAGACATTGCAGATAAGCAATAGTTTAGAATACCTTAAGAAAGCTTTCTGAAGGGGTTTTTCTTTCTTCTACTGCAGTAGTATTAATCAGAGTCATCCTGTCGACAAAAAAACTCAAAACACACCAAAAAATTTTCATAAATTTCATCTAGGTTTCATCAAAATTACGAGAACTGTTGGACACCTTGTTTCTTTCCTTCCATCCTGCTTGTGTGTTTATTCACTGTGAGGTATAGGAGCACAGAGCCCATAGAGCAAACATAGCTTTGAAAAACAGCATTTGAGACCCCGCCTTTAAACTATGGAGAGCCACAAGTTCCAGGCAGTGGATACAGAGGACTTGAGCTTTTGTGGTGTTCTGAAATGCTGCTCTCTGGGGCTTGTGAGAGAGCAACAAATAGCTCAAGTTCATTATCATTTTATTTTCAAGAATGTGTTAAGCTATTTATTAATAAGTTGCAAAAGCCTATAATATTTCAGAATGATGAATATGTCCCTCAGGCTAATGGCATGCCAAGCTAAAATATCCAAGCTCTTCTGTTGTGTTTAGTCTAATTTTGCTATGTCCATGAATAAAAGTAGGCAAAGTCAATGACTTTTGAATGCAAGAGGTCAACAGGTGAGCAAACAAATCACATGCAACAAAAATTAATTGTGCTAACTTCAAAATTGCCCCTTTCTTCAAACAAAATATGCACACTTTAACTAGCTGTCCTAAAAACAAAAGCTCAGACCAAGTGAAAAAAGCTGTAGTGATGTTAGTCACTACTTACCAACCTACTGTGTGTCATTAGGAGTCTGGCATTTATTTTCATGATCTAAATTTAGCTGTCTTACATGAATCCATAGTCATCACTCTTACAGTGTTTTAATGACATGAGAAATGTAGGAGATTGAAAATACATTTTTACCAACATCTGCATTTAAAATTAATCCATTACAAATGCCTTGGCTCACATTATTTTATTGTAATACACAAATACTTTTTGAACTCTGAGCTCATATATTAGAACTTTACTCAGCTCACATGGAAAGGCTGAATGACAGCATAAGACCACAAGCATCCATGGGCTGGTGACATCTTTCTGTTGGTGTCAAAAAAATAATTACATGTCCAGTTTTAAGTTAGATATATAGCAAGGAGCCAAAGGCTCCCACCTCATGAGCTAATCTGAACTGGTTCAGCTCCAAGGAAAACATCCCAGGAACTAAACTCCAAGCAGCTGCACCTAAACACTCACACAGGAAGAAGAACAACCAGGCCTGAAGCATTTGGTTGGCTGGACATCACCTGGGACTTTGCTGGCCAAAGAAAATAGCCTGAAATTGAGTACAGTGCCACAGAGGTAGAGATGTGCCACTGGTATAACTGAGACAGGGTCTGGAGGGCAGGCAGGTTGCCCTGAGGAAGAGAGGAAGCAGGACTACAGCTCACAGGTGACCTGCACCAAGACTCGTCTCTTTCCTCTCCCTCTCACTCCACCATCCTGAGAGGGCTCATTGTACAGTTGGCCCTCTTGCACCTACTTTGCTCAAATATATGCTACAAACATAATAAATGAAAGAGAGATGGAAAAAAAGGAAATGCTGAAACTGAACCTAGAGAAATCTAGGAACAAGGATATTCTCTGAAAATTAACTTCTGCTTGTGCAAAAAAGCTGTGGCATGCTCAGACCTCCTCAAAGTATTGCATCATAATAATTTGTTTTCAAGAACAATAAGATTTAAGTCATGATCCACTTTTAAAAGTCATTGTAAAAGGAGGATTTAATTAGTTTTCTTAATCAAAAAGAAACAGAATGAAAGCAAACGCTAAATATCTCAAACACTAAATCCAAAAGACAGTTGTTGGCTGGCATATACAGTCTCAGACTGCCTCTGCACAATCACTGTGTCCCATACTGGGTAGACAATTAAAAACTTGAGTTACTGATTTAAGAGAGATTAGGGGATTGCATTTGGGTAAATCAATATTCCGCTTTTATAATGAAGGTTTAAAAAAACCATTGTGCAGGAACAGGCAAAAATCCTGACATGTAATCCCATAAACTATACAATACTTCTGACAAACCTCCAGCAGTCATGGTTTGACAGCTAGTTTCTATGTTTTAAAGCACTCTTCCAGGGATGCAAGTTGGATGCCACTGCCACTGCCACTGCACTCTTTCTCCTTGGCTCTAGTGACCTGACATTCACAGCGGAGACATCACTCCTGCTGCTTGCTTCCAGTCTGTGAGATCTGCTGCCCTGAGCCAGGAAGCTCCTGGGTCCCTTGCTGGGCTGACATTGCTCCATCTTGGTTCCCAGTGCATGACCAAAAGTGAATGCCAAAGAAGCAGCCATTAAACAGTAAAATAAAATAAACAAACAGAAAGCAACATTTAAGAGTGGAAAACAACATAGTAGCATTTAAGGACCTCCTTCTCCTCCTCTTTGCAAAGCAGAGACACTTGGGCCATATGAAGAGCTAAATTATCTCTTACATCATGGTTTTGTTTAGAGAGTGGATCACTCCACCATTGAAGCCAACTCTCATTAAGGGCTATTTTCCAGGGGCAACTGGCATCTCCTGGCAGATTTAAAAAGACTGGAACTTTGGACATGTCTACAAAGACATATCCAGCAATTGTGTTTAGTGTTTAATTCTTTTGATCTTCCAGCCCTTACAAGCTAGTAAGGTCTGTAATTATAAGCAAGGCAGATTTAACTGAGGAAATAATAATAACACAGTAATTAAACTCTTAGATGACATTTTTTATCTTCAGCGGTCCAGCCTTTTCCAATGGAGGTAAAAAACACAAAGCCAGAGGACATGATTCAGCCTTGCAGGAGGACCCCCTGCTGTCACACACATCAAATCCTATTCATAGCTGTACCCAGCTCTAGATTTGAAGTAATTTCTTTTCCTACCATTACTCCTGCTGAGATGCTCTTTCAGGACCTCACTGCTGCAGTGACTAGAGGTATCTAAATTTTGGTTATGCATTTCTTATTCCAGTCTTATTATGCAGTCTCCTTCATTAGTGGAAATAATTACATGCCCTTACTTTTTACTCTCCCTTTGGATGAACTTACATGGCCTGTCATTGCCTTTCCAGGCAGAAGATAAGCTCGTATTACTTATTCTCACAAGTTCTCTATTCCCTCACACTCTTCCACCCATGTTTATGTTCTCCTGTGCAATCTATATTTCCTAAATGGCACCACTCAATATGGTGGTAGTAATAATCATCACCAATGAGATAGTAGTAATCATCATCATCATCATCATCTTATATGTTCTTTCCTATTAAAAAGCAATCAGTCATAGAGTTCTGCCACTCTTAGGTGGAGAAGTGAATCTCAGTTCTTTCTCGACCATGCTTCTTCCTGCATTTTACTGGCTTAGATTAATCCGAAAAACTACCTATCAACTGTGATGCAGGGCACTTGTTTCTTCCCTGAGCTGATAGGTCTTGTCTACTCACAAGAAGGGGACCTGTAAGAAAGCTGGAGAGGGCCTGTTTACAAGACCATGTAGTGATAGGACAAGGGAGAATGGCTTTAAACAGAAAGAGTGTAGAGTTAGATTAGGTAGTAGGAAGAAATTTGTCACTGTGAGGGTTGTGAGGCACAGTAACAGGTTGCCCAGAGAAGCTGTGGGTGCCCCATCCCTGAAAATGTTCAAAGCCAGGTTGGATGGGGCTTTGAGTAATCTCCTAGTGGAAAGTGTCCCTACAGGAGGATTGGAATTAGATGATCTTTGAGGTCCCTTCCAACCTGAATCATTTTACAATTTAATGATAAGAAGGAGGACCAAGTCTCCAGCATTCACAGGCTAGCAGAGTAATGATGATGAGACCAAAGAAACCACTGTGTCTTGCCCACCCTCTCCTCTGGAGTGTTCTCAAACCAGTTGAAAGATCAGCCATGGTAAGGCCCTGTCAAAGCAAAAATAGTGGTAGTAACATACTGAGGGTACATGTAATCACACCCTTTAATTACTTTGTTCAGCAATGTCTCCAACTTGAAAGCCACAAGTCACTTGAGAGTCTTTTTTGCAAGTAAACAAACAGTATCAACTACTTCCAGTCATAGCCTGGCCTCCTTAGCACTTATGACGAAGGACATTTGGGAGCCAAAGCAAGCAAACATTATGATTCATTTATCCCACAGCTTAGCAGATGGATAAATGAAACCTTTATAACCAAGGGAGAACAGGACCTCTTCAGCTTTAAATGAATAGCCTCATGAGACAGAAACACTGGCAATGCCTCATTATCCACAAAGGAATCAAGATGGGCATTTCTATGAAATTTACGTACACATAAGTGAAGTTCCTGGGGCACAACTCAAAAGATGACAAACTAATAAAAACAGTGAGAAAGAGAGGACCTTCACTTCTTATCAAGACTGAGATACTGACCTTTTCAACATGTTACAAAGGAGTTTGTTTACACCTGAAGTCATTGTCAGGTTCTGGGACAATTTAGACTGGGACAAAAACTTAAAATGGATAGAAGGGACACACAACTATAAGAGCCAAACTACACTTTGCAGTTAAAGATTCAGAAATTGATGAATTTCCCAAGCTCTAACAAGTGAGCTTGGTTCTACATGAGTTTTCAGAAGTTTCCTCATTAGTAGTAGTAGTAGTAGTAGTAGTGCCTGGATGAAGAATTTCAGGAATATAATATGCTCTTCTTGAAAACTGACTGGAGTTATATTTCAGTTGCTTTATTAGGCTCTTTACATTGTGTATACCAGGTAAGGTATAGACTGGTAGAGACTGTAGTTTCCAGTACAATGAACACACTAAAGCAGAATATATATATATACGCACATATGTATATAAGTGGTTTTCTTATCAATGACATGAGTTTGTCCACTGGAAGCAAGCTAGTTTATGATATTTCCTTTCCTATAGCAGTTTTCTGCTGTAGCCCAGCATAGCCAGGAAGGAGCAGGCAGACACTGTCTGCCATGGGAGCTGAGAGCTGTGGAAAGGGTGACAGGCCCCAGCTCACCTGCAGTCACTCAGCAGACTTCCTCCTGGCCCCAGCAGGGCTCTCTGTACTTCAGCCATGCACACAGGAAAGCTCTTTCTTTTCTTCCTGTAATAGCTGTGGCACTTCCATGACCACACAATCTGTGAGGCACAAATATTTTTCCAAGGCACCAGCTAGATATTTTCAGCCTCCCTCTTATGTTGGATTCCACAATATGTACCTGCCTCCCAACCTCTTACAGTATTTTCTTTTAGTGCAAGCCTGTGCTTGCTCTGCACAGAGCTGCCAGCATTAAAGTAATTTCCCAAGAAAGCCCAGCAGCTTTGACTACATGACAAAGTGTCTCTGGGCTTTAGACTGATTCTTTTCGTAACCTTTCTGATAACCCGAAATCCAGTGATCCACAACCAGTCATTCCTGTATCCACGAATCCATGCAGAATGGATTCATCTCACTTTGTCTTAAACTGGTGGAAAAAGACAGACACCTCTGAGATGCAACTCTTCCCATTTATTTTAGGCACCAGAGAGAAGTCTTTCTCCACTGAGTGGAGAGGAAACATCAGTGACTATCTTGGATTACCTGTATTCCTTTAGGCTTTGTGAAGGCTGGATGAGAGGTACGCCACCCTAGGCTATCCTTAGCAGCTGCAAGGTTATGGATAGGGAGTCCTCAGCTCCAAAACATAAGAACTATTTTGTACTTTTTTTTGCCCTGCTGGACCTGTTGCTTTACAGACTTGAGGCAGAATAATCATAAACACTTTAATTAGCTGTTCATACTTAAAACACTATTCCTGGTAATGGTATTTCAGCAAGGAGGTCCTCGTCCTCCTGTATGCATGCCTTCCCTCCCCAGCTACTAGAATTAAAAATAGAACTTTCTTGTCTTGATCAGTGAAGATCAACTCTATGTGCAGGTCAGCCCTTGTTTTCACTTGCTCCCACATTTATTTAAGGGTTTTGTTTGGGAACCAGCAGATGAAATTATTTGGTGCTCTTCACATTATATTTAGGTTCAGTTTGGGTGCTACTCTGGTCAAACATTAGTTATGCTGTCTATTTAGATGGATAAATGACATCAAGACTACATACACTGAAAACCAGAAAATAGTTGTTAACTCAATTTCTCTTTCCTGAAAACAACTTTTGCATAAAAAGCCTTTGTCCTGGATGCTAATTCATGCCAAGACCATAGTACACCAGTCTTTTCCCCTCTGTAGGTGTGCCTCTGAAGTTGTGGCAGATAGGCCAGCTCTCTGGAAAATGCTATAAACCCACACAGTCCCAGGAACANCTCAGGGCTTGTAATTCATCTTGTAGGGTTGAAAACTCTTTTCCATGGACAGGGATCAGAGACTGTGTCTCCAAGGGCTCTGTACAGGGGGGTTCCTGACCCCCTGCCAGGGTCCCAGACCTTCCAGGGCAACCAGAGGGATGCCCTGGATTCCCACAGGTGACCTTGTCCTCATTACATTCATAATTTTTCCAAAGAGAAACATTGTGGTGCAGAGCCCTGAATCCTTGACGTGATGTTTCCTAATACTGTACTTCTTTTCAGGTTTGGGAAAGAGCTGCCATCCTCAAAGAGACATCTCGTATGTCACATCTCTCTTCCCACTCAACTCACACACCAGCAGTTTGTTTTGGGTTTATTTGTTTACCATTTTTCCACATAACATTTTCAAAACCTAGATAAACCATGTTGCCCTTGTATATAATGATACAAATCAGTGTAAAGCATTTATGCACTTGTTCAAATCTATCTGTAAAACATTTACACTGTGTAGTTCACCTGAAGACATCTACTTATGAGGAAAGCCTTCAGAATATTATACTAGTACACAGAGAAGCAAATACCACTTCATAAAAGATAAGCCTTTGTTTCTTTACTTTCCTCTTGTTTTCAAGATGCCACTGAGTATGTAACAGCAATTCTCTAAATACCTAATTTTTATCTTATATTCATATTTTTTCTCCTTCTCTGGTTTTGGAGAAGGATCTGAAATATTTAACTTTCTTATGGCATCAGTACTCTGTATACCAAAAGTTCTGTTTTTTTTCCAGTACTTAGTGAAATCCAACCCTGCACCTACAGCCAGGTGTGTAATCACACTACTCTTGGAGGATACAGATGGAAAGGAAGAGCAAATCACATGTTTAAACATTACACTTATTGACAAACCTAATTTGTTCTTTAGGTACAGACTAGCAATTGCTTGAAAATAATGAGCATTCCTGAGGCTCCTAAAACATTTTCAATGTTCCCTCCAACATTAGTCAGTTCATCTATAGTTCTCTCCCTTCAAAGAACAGATATCCAAGTGGACTGACTCTTCTCCACACTTGCATCCACCTTTTTCCAATCTGCCCATAAAATACTTGTAGTCCTTACCATCTTTAATATTCTACACTTGGAAACAGTGAGTCCTGTGGTGTTCTCTGGATGCCCTTGACCTAAACTGTGTCAGAACTCTAATCTCTGTGCCTGTATCTTCACAACAAGCATTTAGAGTATTTAAAGGGAGGCTTTGGTTTGAATCTCATTACATATGAATGTTCTTGCTAATAGAGTGAAGATTTCTTGACTCAAGCCACGTCCTACTCTTCAAAATCCTTCCAGATATTTATTGGGCCAAACTCAGAGCCAACCAGAAGTGGTGGTGGAAAGGAATAAGGTCATGATCTCTCCCAGATGGATGTGAGCCATTCATTTCCCTAGTGTGTTACAATTTGGTCTTTCGGAGCCAAAGCTTTTCCTGACTTTTTTTTTTTCCTACAGAGTTTGAAAATCCCTGGGATGACTTGCATGAACAAAAAGCTTTATCTTTGGTGCCTGTGAGAGGTGTTGGTATTATTTTGGTATTGGTAGAGATAGAGGTGTTGGTACAGTTATGGACCTGTACTAATCTAGGCCTTAATGTAGGTTCTCTTCCCTCCTATACAGATGAAGATAATACACATTATATATCATGTAAAAATTTCTCAGCTGCCATGAGTGGTATATCTTTGAAGAGAGGAAGTAACCAAATAATTTTACTCATTCTGACCCTCAAAGTACAACACGGTCACTGATTATTTATTGCTCCCTTATGATTTACGTCAAGACTAGAATCCAGCTTGGTTAACCTAACAGGCAGTGTTTTGCACCCTGTGTAACCAATTTTCATAGTGCAATTTAAAGGACACTATCTGAAGCTACACCAGACTGGTCACAAAAGGGCTGGAGGCACAAAAGTGTGAGACTGTTCATTATTACTGGCAATCTGTCCAATGACCTCCAGGACTAAAACTTTTAATTAGCCAAATTACTCTCAAAACACTTAAACATCCCTCCAATTCTTTCCTTGGCAAAGATGACAACATGTTACAGCTGCTTATGAATCTCGAGCTACAACATATTGGTAGATAAAACAGAACTGAATTCTTCTGTGTACAGTTATCTGTTATACAGATGGAGCTATCTCTGGGGGAGGGATATTCTGAGACAGTCTATTTAAGCAAAGTGTAATCCAAATGGTGAACAAAATTAGTTTTTCTGTGGAGAAGTTCATAGATATACAGTTGCCGTGACAACTGCATTTGGCTCTGAAAAGGGAAAACAAATGGCTCTTTTTAGATTCAAGTAAAATAAATTTAGTCTGGTTCCATAGAAAAATTGTTTTTTCCCTCTAGTGTCAAATAGCCCTTCTGTAGCAAGCTTCCTTAGCTTCCCTTTTTAGACTTTAGGGAGTTTCTTATCCTGTTTTTAAAAAAACTGGAATTACAAAGGGTGAGAGCACCTCCCTTTCCCTACCCTTCCCATATCCAGAGCACAATTTTGTGTTCCAGAATTCTACAGATTGCACCCTAGTTGCAAAATAATAGAACCAGATTTCATGCATCTAAGCAGCATAAAAATGCAAACTTATATTCTTAACTTCATGAGATCATAGAAGACTGGGAAAAGTGGGAAAGAGCTGTTACTATCAGTCTGTTGGGAATGCAGTATATCAGGTCTGAAATGCTTGCTGTGTCTGATGTGAAAGATAGCCAGGGTGATTTTTTGTTCTGTTGGCAGTTGGAGAACCAAGTGGATTTTAAACCTTTGGTATTGTATATCCTTTATCAGCTCTCCGCTTCCAGCACTTGTGCATGCATATCCCTCCCACGATCAAACAGGCCAGTGCAACAGGAATCATTGCAATGTACCAGGACAGACCAACAGCTGGAAAAGTAAACAAATTAAGTATTAGAAAAAGAGAAAAAAACAATGAACTCCCAGGAACATAGTTCTCTAAGCTCAAGTTGGAAGAGGAGAAATGACAATAAAAAGGATGTCTGCAAGTTAACCTTCCAGCAGGGCTTATCACCTTTGAAAGGAAGAGATCTGTTGACTGAGCACTCTGGGAAATGTGTACATGAAGACAGAAGGAAGGATTGGAAAACAACAGAGAGCGAGAATTTAAAGTTCAATCTTTTGCATACACCCAATTTTCTGAACCCCTGATCAGAGCAGCTGTGTGCTTTCTATCTTGGTTTGTTAAAAGCAGAGACATTCCAAGCAGGAAATCCAAGGACTGTGTGGAGCAGGAATACTTAACAATTAATCCACCCTTAAGTTATGTGAATAATTTTTTTCCTACAGAGTAGCTTATAAATTAGTAACGATCAACCCAAGACTCAGAACTTCTTCCCAAATCCGATTAATTTCCAACACCAGTGTCTGTCCAGACCATTCTGGATTGTTCCAATGTGTATTGCCTACTCTGTAGTTATTCCTTTGTAGCTCATGGAAGACAAGGGCAGCACATGATCCAGCAAAATGAGTACAAATCCCTCATCATAGAGTGTTAGAGTGAGTCATAACTGATAATGAAGTCTGAAAGTGTTCATGTGCCTTTCTAAGACAGTGAGCAAGCTTTGGTGATTCACCAACGTCATGCAAAGAAACAATTAGCATTGCTTCACATTGTTTATATGGCTGGTTCTTGGCCAATGGTTTATCACACTGCAATGTTAATTGTGCTGAGTTTAGGTCTTCTCTTCCCATCACTAGGAGCCAAAATAACAACACCCATCATAATTTACACTTTTTGTTATTTTGGCAGCAGTCTGTGCATGAGGAAAAGGAACACTAATCATTTATTCTGTTATTGTCTTTTTTTTCCCTACTTGTTGAGGAACTGGAAGAGATTTGGCCTTGCTGCAAAGAGTTTGCCAGTAGTCTCATTGGAACACTTATTTCACAAAGTGTATCTAAATTGGAGTTTTATCCAATAAACAGATATACCAGCATAGATAGATCCTTATCCCTGCATAAAATGTCAGTAAATGACCTACAGAAGGTGTATTTTGTGAACACACTGTATCAAAGACTACAGGTGAAAGAGGCAATCAGATTTTCCCCAGGCAGTAACTCTAGCCTCTTACAGTATAAACAGATCAGATGATAATTTAGCATTAGAGTAATAATAAAAATTATCAAAAATAAACAGTAAAAATAACTACCTTCCTGCTTGACCCTTGTAGGCAGTTCTTGGTATCCGTATCTGTTCTGGGCCAGACAGGTAAAGTCTGTGTAAAAGTCCACTTCTTCAACAGAATCAAAAATCAGTGGTACTTCAATGAAGTTCTCACCATTTTCTACAATTTCTCTGAAAGAATAAGAAAGATTTAATGTTAATTATTTTAATAAGATGGCTTTTCTCTATTTGATATGTTCATTCTAACATTTTCACTTATCCGTATAAAGAAGACCAATTTCCCCAGTCATGCTGTGGGGAATGGGAAAACACCTAAAGGCTTGGGCATTCAGCTGAGTTCCTATGTTACCTCTGGCTGCAGCATGGCCAGGCTGTTACCTGACACTGGTGGCTACAAATTGCCAAAACCATCTCACATCCATAAGAGTTAAACATTCTTGTCCCTCAAAATATGGATGCCACATCCCCAAACTCTGTTGGAAATGGCCCCTAGCCCATGCTAAACCCTAATCAATAGCCAGAAACCCTTTGGGAAGGTGCTAGCTGGTGTGTGACCAGTTTAGCAAGTAACAGCAGAGGCAATGGCATCCCAGAGCCAAGGAACCTTCTGGGCTCTGTCCACCAGTACAGGCAGAGCCACCAGGCAAGGGTAATGATCTGTTTTGGACACTCCGAGCTTCATGAAACAAGAAACTAAAGAAGCTGATTTGGTCCTCAGTGAAGAGATTTCAGTCAGAAAGTTTAGCTCACATTTACAAAAACAGTAGAGATGTGCCCGGATGTAGTGAGTTACTCAGGTAACACATCACAGGTACAGAAAGCAGGTATCTTTCCCTTTCCTGGTGGGAAAAGCCTTGAGGTATGGCAGCTGAAAGAAGGCTCCTCAAGACTGGGACACACTACGAATCAGGGCAAGAGGATGTGGAGCAGCCTGTTTCTCTCTCCCACCAGCATTCCCTTCAGTGCTACCCTAGCATCTGTTCTAGCACTCAGCGGGTGTCTGTGTGAGTCTGTTTAACTCACTAATGTGGAAAAGAACAAGCTTAGGGGGAAACACAGTGTTATTTAGAAAACAAAACAAAAACCATCAAACCACTAGATAATTTTCTGTTGTCTTAGTGTATTCTGAGAACCTCATGAATGTCAGGGAGAGAATGTTGCCACTTGCTGGCATGGGGTAAGGAGAGAGGTAAGAGAAGCACTGGGAAGGATCAAGTCTCCTTGCTTTCCACTGCAGTCAGCCCTTACAACAGCTCAGTTGCTCATGAAAATGTGCTTAAAGTTTGTCTCAAAGTTGGCTCATTTGCAAAATACCATGTCACAAAAAACAGAGATAAAGCATTTATTTCACTGACTGGGTTGGGCTTCGGGGTTTATTTGCTTGCCTGCCCATTTTTTTCCTCAGCTCTCACCTTCACTTCAGATCTGTCCATTTCCCATTTCATTACCTGGCATTCAGCTGCACCGAGAGCCCCTGTAGCACTGCAGGTTAGAACAATAAGCACAAGGAAGCACTTTCAGCCAGACTTACTGTCGTTCCCCCTCCATAACTCTGCTTTGTTTATAAACCACGTCAACGCTGCTGTCATTTGCCAGCCATTCCACATCAGTTTGGAAATGGCTGCTCAGCCCAACAAACACTTTGCAAGGGAGAGTCATCTTGGAGCCTGTCAAAAAAAATATTGAAAAACAATTTAGACACATATGAAGAACTACTCTTTCTTTTGGTGAAACCAACAACTCCAGTGGGAGATCTCACACACGTCAAGAACCACTACTTTCAAAACTGAAGTTAATCTCCAGATTGCTTTTGATCCCCTACTTCTTGGCAGCAAGACCCTTCAGTGTGGCAGTCCTTCCTGCTGCTAACCAAATAATTTCCCTGTTGCAACACTTCTTGCACTAATCCCATTCCCCAGAGGCAAGGCTGTGTCACTGTGGCCTTGCCCTTTCTGACATCGTGCAGCCCAAAGGGCACTGTGTGATTTACCCCTCTGGAGCAGCTGCATTAACCAGCAGCACAGATTCACTCAGAGATGCTGTGGGTGAGGACATTCACCTGAAGATGAGCCCTCCAGGGATAAAGCGATTTTGCAAAATTTCTGAAACTTTTTAATTGCTATAACTACTGTAACTCAAGAATAAGGAGATTTCAGACTGATGTGTATCTATATTATATGGAAGTATATCTATAAACCCAGAAGACAGCATCTGGTCATAGACATTAAAAAGCAAAGAATACTCCAGAACCAACGCTCAACTAATATAATTGAGATCAAAAACCTACAACAATTTATGCCAACAAATTACACCATAAGAGGACCTGCTCTAGTTTTTCTCCGACTAAACGTTTCCAAATATGCTGTTGGGCCTTACCAAGAGCAGCTGATGTTGTCTTTTGGGCTGGATACACAATTATCGGGGTAATTCTCTTTTCTTGCTCTTGGCGGAAAAAGAGAACGGAGTCAGTGCTAAGACAAGAGAAAATGTGGGCATGGCCCCAGAACCAGAAACATGCCACTTCACCCAACACCTATCGTCTCCCAGGAAAGGATTTGATTGCTAAAGCCACCGGAGAGCGGAGATATTCCCGCTCCACGCCGGAGCCCCGCGGCTGTGGGGACGGGCAGGACCCCGCTCCCCCCGCGCCTCGGGGACGGCGTGAGGNTCCGAGCTCCCCCGAGGGCCTCGGCAGGGACACGCCCCCTCCTGCCCCGAAGATAGCAATTATTCCGTTTAACAAACGCGGGTACTTGCAGGAGAGACCCACCCGCCCTGCCAGAGGTGCTGTGGGAGCCCCTTCAGAGCCAGGACTAGCACTCCCTTGGCACGGCTGAAAGGCTCAGCATGAGCTCCTCTCAAGAATTTCATTAGCAAAGAAGAGGTTTTCTTATGTGCTGTAATGTTTTAATGTGTCCATCATTGAATCATAGAACCACAGAGTCGTTTAGGTTGGAAGGAACCTTAAATGTTCCTAAAACCTTTCCTAAAATATTCCTAGGACCGCTAGTTCCAGCCCTCCTGCCATGGGCATGGACACTTTCCACTTTACCCGGCTGCTCAAATCCCCATCCAACCTAGCCTTGAACACTTCCAGGGAGGGTGGGTGGTGGCATCCACAACTTCTCTGGGCAGCCTGTGCCAGTGCCTCACTACCCTCACAGTAAAAAACCTCCTCCTAATAGCTAATCTCAACCTGCTGTCTTTCAGTTTGAAGCCATTCTTCCTTGTCCTGTCACTTCATGCTCTTGTAAGAAGCCCCTCTCCATTTTTCTTATAAGTCCCCTTCAGGTACTGGTAGGCCACAATTCGGTCACACTGAAGCCTTCTCTTTTCCAGGCTAAATAAACCCAATTCTCTCAGCCTTTCCCTTGTAGGAGAGGTGCTCCATCCCTCTGATCATCTGATACTATATNTTAAATGTTCCTAACACCTTTCCTAAAATATTCCTAGGACCGCTAGTTCCAGCCCTCCTGCCATGGGCATGGACACTTTCCACTTTACCCGGCTGCTCAAATCCCCATCCAACCTAGCCTTGAACACTTCCAGGGAGGGTGGGTGGTGGCATCCACAACTTCTCTGGGCAGCCTGTGCCAGTGCCTCACTACCCTCACAGTAAAAAACCCTCCTAATAGCTAATCTCAACCTGCTCTCTTTCAGTTTGAAGCCATTCTCCCTTGTCCTGTCACTTCATGCTCTTGTAAGAAGCCCCTCTCCATTTTTCTTATAAGTCCCCTTCAGGTACTGGTAGGCCACAATTCGGTCACACTGAAGCCTTCTCTTTTCCAGGCTAAATAAACCCAATTCTCTCAGCCTTTCCCTTGTAGGAGAGGTGCTCCATCCCTCTGATCATCTGATACTATATTTACCAACAGTCTCCAGCTGAATTGTCCTGGTGATTTCATACACCACACCTTCAAATGGAAATAACATCTTGCAGGTGTAATACCCCATGTCTGTTGGTAGCACAGATGTCATGATCAGAGACGCTGAACCTTTCAGAATGATGAATCTTTCATTGTCCTCTTCCAAAGGCTGAGCATCCTGGAGAAAGGACAGTAACCAGTGTTATGACTCAGATAGCTACACCCTGAGTAACCCTCAGACAAATTATCTCTGTCTCTCTGTTATTAGGAGTTCACTTATCACTGGGAAATCTGAGCAGTTCTGCTTTCCCACCAAAGCACAAGTTCTTTTAATGTGTATCCATCTCTAAAATGCGTTGTGGCACTATATGTGTGAAGTGTGAAGAACTGCTATTTTAATCTATCTATAATGTGTGTGCATAGCTTTTCCATAGTGCACATTTTAAGATGGAAAACATATCATTTTCCTTGAGTCATCTTAAGAGCAATCACACAAGATTTTAGTACCTATGGAGGTTTTCACAATGTTATCCATACATATCATATGTATGTATCCATACTTTCCATACATGACCACAGAAGAGTAATATTTTAAGGCGTTCTTTGAAGACAAATACTTGTAATCATGCAGGATTTCACATAACTGTTACTTACCCTATAAACTATTAGAAATTCCTGCTCTGTATCCCTAAGGCTCTGTTCATACACGGTCTGGAGACCTGCTATGTTCCTCCCTCATGAAGGCAGGGTAGCTCTTTCTTATATTTGTAACAAGAACCATATTGAGGGGGGCAGCCTTTCACTTAGATAAAGTGGGTTAAGTTCCCACTTCTGAAGGGAGTCCTGAGCAGCAACATTTTGCTGGTATGGTACAGATCATAACCTAGGCACTGCAAGCCAGCCTGTATATTGCATCCTATGGTAAGGCTACAGCTGCACAAGGCAGAGCGTGTGATCATAGTGGGAGTGTAAATAAAAGCTAAATTGAGGTATTATGGATTATGGAAATGGAAGAAGAATTCCCTGCTCTCTAGTGTGAAATTGAACAGCCAAGGATGTTGTATTTGATCTTAGAGGCAAAACCAGGCTTGCCTACTTGAAAAGGACCAAACTGGCCAGTTAGGCAAGAGAGCACTCCAAGCATTATGTAATTCATCCAGTATTTCCAAATGGTGTATTCCAGTTCATTAATGAAAGCTACATCACCTGAACATGAAGGCAGTATCCCTGGAGGTCCTACTTTATGGGATTCACTAGAGGGGCCATGAAAAGAAGCACAGTGTCAAAGAGAAGGGCCTGATATCAGGTGGCACACCCTGGAGTTGGGTAAGTAGTCTAGCCTTATAAACAGTTGCACTGCCTGTGAGAGCATAAAACATGTGGAACACTTTACTCTGTGCTGTGCCCCAGAGAACTTTTCTTAAAATGTATACATCTGCCTCAAAAATCCCAGTATATTACACTATGCTAGTGACTTAAACAACATGATGTTGAGGAGAAATGTAAAGTGGATATTTATGTGCCCAGTTGGGATGAGGCTGTGCAAAAAGAGGAAGTAAATGTTCTACCTTGTACCACTTGAGCTCCAGGCTTGTCCTATTTGATGTAAAATCCCACAGGTCAGGACAAACAATCTTTCCAGAGGTGAAAGTGAAGAGGACCTGGGGATAGGCAATCTCCCGAGCAGCTGTTTTCTCCACAACTGTGAGATGGATGGAGACCTCGGCACAGTAGGAGGCGTTCCTGGTGACAGAGCAGGGAGAGGTGAGCCCCCAAGAGTGATGAGGGGAACTCAAATTACACCCTTGGCTTCCTCCTGGCTCCATTTCCCTCCTTAAAAGAGGCCAAGACTGAGATCACACGAGACAGGATGCTGGAAAATCACTGGTACTGTTCTTTTGGCACAATCGAAACATGTTGCTGACATGTCTGCCTCAAGACCTTCAGTCTTTTCTTTTCTTTTTAGTACAACAAGTTTCCCGTGCACCTTCAGGCTGCAGCACGATTTTAACTGTGTGAGGAGGGGGAACATGTTGACCTGAACAGTAGTAGGTGTGTCATGAACCCTCCCCCATTTCCTTGGAAGAGGTTTTGACTGTGAAAATCCTAATGATTAAATAAAAAGCTTAAAGCATGTATTACAATACATCTGCAGTTACTATTGCACAGTCATAGACATTTCTGCAAGTACATATAATTTTCTGTAGCAAATAAGCATTCTGGCTTTGAAAGGTTTGCAATATTCAACTTTTCTTTCTGGCCCCAAGTGACAATCATTTCCACTCCCAAGGAAGACCACACTGGGAGAGATAGATGCTTAAATTCCATGCTTTACAACCTCTGGAAGCCTGCTTCAGAGATGCCTTTACTCAGGGCAGTGCATGATCCTTGAAGGTACCAGCGAAGCCAGGGAGGCTGGGCTGCCACCTCCAGGAGAGCAGCTGCGGGCTGCAAGCAGACAGACTGACAATATTGCCAGGGCACTGTGGCCATCTGTCACGTACAGGCCAGATGCCCAAATGCAAAATATTTTCTCCACAGAACACAGAAGTAGAGATCTGTGATAGTTTGCTGCTACTTTCATTTTACAGAGTTGAGAAAAAGATCTGCTGGCTTCCCTGCAGGATAATTTGTAAAGGAAATGTAATTTGCTTGTGCTTTATTAATCCTGTAATAATGTTAGCAGTGAAGTTACCCACTTGGCTCTTGCATGTCTTTTTCGAACAAATGTCACAGCATTTTACTAGATCTCTCAGTAACACTGCCATGGTGTTATATATTGACAAAGTGAGGCAGAATAGTCCAAAAAGGGGATTTAAAAGCATTCTTGAATATCTCAGGCAACTACTCTGCTCTAGAACCTTTGCAACCTTTTGTTGTTTGGGCTTCACTACCAGTGTCTTCTCTTCTGCTCCACAACTGAAATTGCTGCTGAGACGTGGGGAAAGGGCAACCTGACACACTGAGCATGATTTCTCAGCTTGTCTATCTCTTCTACTGCTGACACACATCCCTCACAAGGTGTGCCATGCAAGCAAGGAGACCATGCTGTCCACAAGCAGCTCCAGGGATCCAGAGATATGTTCTCCAGTATAAACCCCAGAGCCAAGTGCCAGAGGTATACTGAGAGGCTGGCAGCAGGAGATGGCAGGGGACAAGGACCTGGAACATCTTCAGAAGTTCAGGCTCTAAGGGTGATGGGATTTTTTGCCTTCCTCAGTCCTCAACAAATCCAGACCCTGGCACCTCTTTTGACATGGTACAGTGCGCTGTCACATTGAAAACACTCAGAAAAAAAAATTACCGATAGGGCTGAAAAGAGCCATGGCTAAAGACTCAACTCACTGCAACACCACAAGTCTGGTACTAGTCTAGTAAATACACGCTGGGTCTCATGAAAATTCTTCCAACAATACCAAGTCAATCAAATTCTGGTTTAAAACATGACTCAGAAGAAAAGTGAAGACCAGGGATATGGAAGAGGGAAGAGGAAAGCCACTGCAGAGCTACAATGCCTTATATATATGCTTCATAAGGCAATCTGAGGTGCAACAAAGGTATTTGTGCTCAGCAAACCAGCTGCCTGCAGCATGCTTCACTTGTTACAGCACTGACTGGCTCAGAGGTAACTAGAAAAAATTCTCTATACACTATTCTTCTATGAGATTGTAGCCAAATTGGCAACCCTGTGTCACCATTTATCCAGATTTCAGTACTGGTAACTACAGAAGGCACACAATGCATTCTAAGGGTCCTGACTTCCCATATTTTTTCTCTCTAATAAGGTCAGCAAGGAAATTATCTTATGCAGAAATGCTCTGAATATAATTGGAGTTTATAATCAAGGTAATGCATTTAGACATAGTCATTTTGTTAGTGAACTAGATTTTCTTTTAAATACCTACCTTCTTGTGCAGATATATACTCCTGAGTCTTCTTGCATCACTGGTAAAAACCAGAGTGCATTTCCTTTCACCCAGATTCTTGAATCTTCATCTCTTCCTGATATCATGGTGTTTGAACCATTTTTATACCATGTGATATTAGGGGTCAAGGCAGAGAAATCCAAATGTTTGTATCTGGGGGAAGGGCATTTCAGAACCACAGGTTGTCCATGCAGTTCATAGTAATGTTTGAAAAACACGGTGTGATCTGGGCAGTTTTCTATACAAATCAGAGATATTTTTACATTACTGTCAGAGAGGAACATTTAAAAGAATGGTGAGGGAAACAGAAGGAAAAAAGACAAATACACACTTACCTGTGTTTTTGACTTGCTGGAGCCTGAAAGCAGAGGCACCTACTGTGCATGTCACCAGGACAAAAAAGAGCCCATGCATTTTTTTCCACAGGAAGTCAGAAGAAGAGAGTCGAAGGAAAGTGTTTTGAAATCTACAAGGAAGTATATTACAAGACAGATTATATAATCAAAATACTCATCATTATCTAAAGAATTAACTGCTATTTTTCTTACTCCAGACCTGGGGAGCTTTGGTCCATCCTCAGTGAGCAGAAACGTGTCTCCATCCCTAGTTTATAGGGGCTTAACTGTGGAACCAGAACATCTGGCTTGGCACACATGTATCACTTCTGGCCTTTCCCTTTCACTCCAGAAGATGAAAACAGCATACCACAAGATGCTGCTGTCCCCACAGCTTTTCAGAGCAACAGCTACAGGTGGAAGCATTTACCTCTGCTTATTTTGCATTAAAATGTGACTGAGGCACAGGTCGGCTGCTTCAAGTGAGCTGTAGTGTAGTAGCTTGGGTGAACACAGGAGCAAAGTAGTGAATCAGGCTGCAGGAAAACTTCCTGCTACATGCAGAGCCAAGCTTCCTTGTCTCCAACAAATGTTTCTCTTGGGACAAAAAACATTGACTCTCATGGCATGTATAACCATCTTGATGGTGGTGCACAAGTTTTCAGCATGGACACTATTGCCATCTGTTTTAATAAAAAAGATAAGGAAAACGGGAACAACAGGAACAGGAACAACCTGTCCTGAAAATCAGACAGGGGGGCTGCTAAGGGAAAACAAAATTCTCCTCTGCCAGTCATTCATCAAGTGTCATCTGTATGGACCTGACATGGGCATGGCAGTGTCTGTGTACATCACTGAATGCTTCTAATCTGCCTCGAGGCCTCAGCTCCTGCTAGTCAGTTGATTGATTATGCTTTACCTTGGTGTGCCATGGGCAAAAATATATAAAACATGCTGGATAGAGGCACTAGTTTATGCTCTGTGTAAGGAATTTATGAGAAATACAGTACACATATCCACATAATACATTTCCATTTTATGTACAGAAATGGAAATTGCGTGCATTTAACATTACCTTAAAACTATGAAGAATATTAAATGACTGTACAACTATTTCAAATCAAAACCAAAAACAAATATTTCTACCAATATAACAAAGCCATATTCATAGGTATACACCTTTGAGCATCTTTTTGTATCCTGTCATGCTCATACTTCCATCATGGTTTTAATCCAAATTTCTTCCTGTTCTAGTAGCTATACTTACCTGACATCTGATAGTTTGACTACAATAAACTATTTCCAGATTATTGTCATCTGTACAACACCACAAAACCAACCTCTTGCTCAATAATACTCTTTCATAACCATGGGTCATCCATCTCCCCTACTCTTAGGTCTGTGCGGGTTTCCAGGGAATTGGTATGGAGCTCTAGCCTCTCTCAGCTACACCTGAACCAGGTGCTAGAGGCATTAACAAGCCCCATGGTTCACACTGATACCCTGCAGCAGGTGAGTTTCTCTCTCTTCAGATCCTTTGCCTGACTTGGTTATTCTGTTATTCTGTTCAGAGCTTTCTGGTCTCTTTGGTTTAATAACTATCAATCTCCATAAGCCATTTGAGGGTTTAGGGAAGGTTTTCATTCCCAAATTTCAATCAGATTCACTTACCTGTGTTTCTGTAGTCTTTCAGCCATAAGCGTCTCACAAAAAGAAGCTATCAGATTGAAAATTCCTGGTGAGGACCTTATATAGGGTTGAGCTCAACACACAGCGGAAATTTGTCTCTCATTGCCCAATCAGATTTGTGTCAAAACCAAATAACGTTTTAGACTCAACTTTCTTCCCTTCCGTAGAGTGAGGATAAGAGAAACAGAGGCACAGAGAGAAAATAAGTGTTTGGATTTCCCAAAAAAAGGGGAAATGACTGCTAAATATATGACTAATTTTCCCCTTTTCTGACGAATGGTAGCTTGCATACGCTGATGTCTTCACATGACTATTTCACACGCTACCTCAAGTAAAAATTTTCGCGGGTAACAAAAGGTGCACTGCAGCATAGTCAGCAGCTAAATAATTGCACAGCAGCTAAATAATTGCAATCTTCACATTTTGTGGTTTATCAAGCTCTTCATGGACAACATAAATCTTCTGTGATTTCCCAGATCCTTGGTGAATCACAAATGTGCTGATTCCCCTTTTCTCTCATAATATCCATTTTAGTGTGACAGCCTGCATTAAGGCTCTCTTGCAATGGGGTATAAAGAAATAACAGCTATAAGTTAATGATGGTTGCCAGGCTCATGAGGAGGAGTAAGAAAAGGATTATGAATTGTGGCAATTTTGGCCTTTTAGAAGAGGGTAATCAAGTGAGGGACTGCAGTTCCCCGATAGACTAATATCCTCACATACACCTAAGAACGATCAACACTTTTAAACAGCTTTCTTCAGAAGAGTTCTGCCTTGACTATCTTTTTATCCAGAAAATATCTTGATCACATGCAGCAGTATGAGGACCTCAAGTTTCAGTTGTTTATCTGGAGGTGCAAAAGTCTGCTTTAGAATAGCTCAGGAAGAAAAGAAAGAACAAGAATTTCATATTTTTTTTAGTAAATGTCTGCTGAGAAGGCCACGTTGTTTTGCAGTTAGCTATCACTGACTATTTATAAACAGAAATGTGCAAGTCTAGCAGCTATATATATAGAGAGACTCTCTTAGGGAAGCTGGTGTCATTCTGTGGTTTCACTCTGCTGATGATTCATTGATACAGCTCGAGATGCTGAGCGTAGCTGTGAAATTCCTGACTTGAAGACCAGACTATTCCCCATACGTCTCACTCGTTGCTCATCTCACTGGATAGATATTTCCCACACCAGGGCTACATGCAGTTCCTTGCCACAGTTGGGTGGATTTTGCTGTCCTTGGACATGCCAATAAAATAATCAAAATATCAAGAAATATCTAGTCTTCTGGAAGTTCCTTGCAACAGAGACTTTCAAAAGGTTCCACATCAAGGTGTGTCTGTCCATTATCCCTAGTCAATGGAAGTCAGGCATCATGGAATGGGGATTACATCATTTCTACAAGGGGCAGTTAACGTGCCAGCTTCTTGTAGCAGCTCCCAGGTTTTTCTGCTTTTCCTGGAGAAACTTACCCTGTTATAGTCGCTCTGTGGCTGATAATGTTTGGCATCCAAGAACTGCAATCCCTTGGACTTTGTTATTTATTCTGTTATCCAGTTTGGCTAAGCAAACTTCATGCAATTAAAAAACTGAAGTAAATTTCTCTGGTTCGCATAAGAATAAGGTGATGAGGTATTAAGAAATACTGAATGTTGAAAGCTGACTGGCAAGCAGATGCAAAGTAAACCACAACTATTACACCAACACATGTTCTTGGGCTTGTTCATATGAGCAAACCTGGTTTAAATAATTTATAATACCCTAGTGCACAGTTCCAAGATGGGGTCTTGAGGAGCAGAGAAAAGGAAAGGAAAGAAATTGAACTCTTCAACTCTGAGAATCACCAAATAACTAGGACAGAAAGAGAAAAACTAAACAGAGGGATTAGCACAATGCACAACAGACTCCAAGAATACAAGAATTTGCATGCTTAGCCAGAGGAATAAGTGCTGACATTCCCCAGTTGTATATGACTAAGTGGGAGAAGCAGAAGGCGATGCGCCACTTTGTCATGAGGGAGTGCTAGTTTGGCCAGAGCAGCCACGGCTGGGTTACAGATTGTCTCACCACTACAGGTTCCTGGGATTTCCGAAGACCCTTTCACTGCAATAGAAAGCAGGCACACTTGAAAAATAATTATACTCTCAAGAGCTGGAAGGGTCAGGGAGGAGGAGACCCTCAGTGTAGAAATCAACAGGGTACAAGGGACAAAGTAACGCCTAGAGAGGCCCAGAGTATCTGTGCACCGGCACACAGCCATAGACTGGTGAAATAAAGAAATTATTTCTGAAAAAGTGGGGTTTGCTGGATTTTATTTAAAGTAGAAAACCATCCCTGGGCACAGGCTACTTGATATATGATGCTATGTGGAACAGCAGTGATGGAGTACTGTTGCAAAGCTGAGTTTGTTGAAAGCAGTAAAGTGATATTTCTCTCCCTATAAACTGAACTGAAGAGGATAATCTAAACTACGAAATAGTGACAGTCTCAACATCAATGCATACTAGTGCATCTCTCAAATGACAAGAAAAGTAAAAAATATCTCTTACTGCTCTTCCTTCTCTTATGGATAAAATAGTGCATAGATATACTGAATTTTGATCAGGGATATGGTTCAGGTTAGGGATCAGTGAATAAAAGAGCCTAGGGCTCCAGAGACACTGGGAATGGAAAAGGCATGCCAAGAGGACCATAGCAGGGCCTCAACATTGCTGCCCCTATATCTTTCTTATCTGGGCCATCCACAGAACCATTCCGTTTGGAAAAAAACCTCTAAGATTATCAAGTTCAACCATTAACACAGCACCACCATCACTAAATCACATCCCAAAGTGCCATATCCACATGCATTTTAAACTCTTCCAGGGATGGTGATTTCACCACTTCCCTGGGCAGCATATTCCAAAGCCTGTCCATCCTTTCAGTGAAGAGATTTTTCATAATATCTAGTCTAAACCTTCCCTGCTACAACCTGAGGTAATTTCCTCTTGTGCTGTCACTTGTTACCTGGGAGAAGAGACCAACCCCCAGCTTGCTACTTTGAGGTTCCTGCTTCTTTCCCAAGCTATCAGCCATCCCCCCTGCTCGGATGGAGCAAGCCTACAGCACACAGCACCTACCATGCCTTAGTGCAGGGCTCCAGGCAAGGCTGCAGCACCCACAGTCACTCAGCACACTAGGGCTGGGAGGTAGGGCTAGCTGGGAGCCAGCAATGCTGAGGGGAACGGCAAGCAGACATTTCCCACAGCTTTGGTGTCTTCTCAGACCATAGGCAGTGAGTCAGTAGGGGCACTAGGGACATGCTAAGAAAAAAGCAAACCTAAGACTGCTGACTAGCTTTTTCTTTTCCACTAGTTCCAAAATCATAGTGTTTCCTTGCAATCATGATCAGTCTTTTTTATATATGAAAAAACATAATGTGCTCTGTGGTCTTTCATGTGAGAAGTGTTGAGGGATTTAAAAACACAGCAGTCATTACAAAAAGCCCACAGTGACAGCAGACAGAGGAGGAACTGTCTCCAGTTGAGGATCATGAAATCATATAGAGTTCCATGAGCCAGAACAACATGGACAAAAGAAAATTTCTAAACCAGTTATGGTGCTTGACTTAAGCAGCCAACCCAGCAAATAGGGATTTCAGAGGCAAAGAGAAAAACAGATGACAAAGATTTTTGTTCATAATTGCCTTTTTGTTACTGAATCTAAATTTAGTAGGTAAAAAAGTAACTTCATAGCTATGAAAAACAGTGACAAACATATGGTCTGTGACAAAGGAAAAATTGAGCTGGTACAAATCATAAATTATTGTAGGTGTACTGGGAGGGTAATATTAAACATTACTTTTTTATTACATGTTCCTGTATCAAGTATTTGTCTCAATGAGAAGATGAAATCATTTATGTAATGCTGGCAGTAAATCTCCCATTTGTCTTAGATTTACTGTCCTTCTGACACACAAGTATATTTCACACACTTGTTTTAAGAAGCAGTCATATGAAATACACGTAGCAGATCGAATTACCCAAGGTATTTGTTCTCTACTCCACTACATTAATGTGTAATTCATTATCACAGGATTTGGAGGGGGCTGGGGTGGGAGACAACACATGAAAGTGTATATGGTATAGAAACAGAGACAACAAATTTGCAGTCATATACTTGGCATTCTCTCTTTGTGTTTGTCCTGTGTGTCGTGTCACAATGACCAGCAATTCTGACTGGCATCAAGAGTTGCTTAAGAAAAAGTTGAGCAAGTTTTGCTCTGGATCTGTGAAATAGTAGAAGAGGGGTTTACAAATAAATGAATAGCAAATAATTAGATGCAACATATACTGCTTCTAAATGAAGAGGCAGGGGAAGAACCAGTGTATGCCACAGCAGAAATTAGGAGAAATCAGAGCCGTTCAGAAGAAATAGAAACAATCCCAACAACACCATTGTTCTAAAAGAGAAATACAAAAGCAACCAAGTGATGCCGCAAGACCATATGTGCTTGCAATAAAGAACAGGAAGGTCCAGTCTATGTTTTTATCTTTTATCTGTTCAGGTGGTGGGCACACACCATGAAGCACTGAAGAGGGTCAGGAGATGTATCACTATTCAGATTTTTGTTTTAATAAAAACATTTGTTTTAATAAAAACAGTTACCATCAGCCAAGCTTGGAGTGTTCTGTTACAACAGCTGACCACATAACAAGAGTAAAAATACACATGGGGTAACAAAACTGATCTTGGAGGATTTCAGCTCTCAGATGCCCTTATTTATGTGCCCTCCTCCAGCACATAATATTCTGTACCAGGTTGAAAGGGAACTCATCATTCCAGCAAATGTTTTTAAGACTTTGGGAGGATTTTACACAAAACAATATTGAATGTTATTTGTTTAAATCATTGCTATCAATCATATTTTGAAAAGGAAAAGAAGATATTTTAACCATAGTAGTGCTTTGCTATGCAAATTTTCCTTAATTACAAGCTGGAAGAGTTTTCATTCAGACTTAGTTGATTGGAAGGCTTTACCATTTGCAGGAAAATTGGGTAATTTTCATTAAAGTTTGCAAGAAACTGGTGGGTGGATTTTCCTTCAAAACATTCCTGGATTGAGACTTTCCTTCTAAATAAAACTCAGATCCCTGCTGGTCTTTCTGGCTGTAGCTTCCAAGACCTGTTATCTCAGAGGCATTTATTTCACTGGAGACCTGTAGAGCCCTGCACTTACTTTAAGGCCAGTTCATAAGTGCTGAGCCATTCCCCTTGTCTCTGCAGAAAGCTGAAGGATTCCAGGACCTTTACAAGTTACTATTTTGATTAATGCACAAGTTTTGTGAATAGACTTCCCATGGGGGAAGGGTTTCAGCAGGGTATATGAATAATGGATATAGCTCTTGGCTTGATACCATAGCTATGGGAACAAAAGACCAAAAAAAAGAGGGGGGAACTAAATTTAACCATTTCATATCACAATGATATGGCAGCAGTGTTTGGAACCTTAACCATTGCTGGCTGCCTTGAAGTTGCTAATGGCAGCTCTACGCAGCAAGGACATGGCACTCAGTGGTTCAGAGCTGCTGCCTGTTTCATGATGTGTTTATGATACTGGCCTGAGATGAGAGGCTTAAAATTACATGTCCCATGCAGAAGCCACAGGACCTTTTGCCGGACTTTTAAATATCCAAGTGAAATACTGGAGATAACAGATCAGTAAGAAGGCACATACTTCTTGGCGACTCTCTCCATACATAGATTGAGACAAACAGAAAGAAAAAATATATTAGAGATATAAATGTTTACATACATAGAGAAATTTAGAGGCTGCCATGTGCTGAGAGGAAAGAGTTGTATTCAAATTGCAAAAGTCCCCAAAAAAAGTGTAGACAAGAAAGCCCTGCATGATTTCTGTTCCTGCTCTGCAATCTGTTTTTCCATTGCCCCATGCAAAGTGGAACAGCTACAGGACGCTGGCTGTGCTCTGTAGGGACACCACAGTAATCTGGCCAAAACTCCTCCATGTAAACTGATTAATGTTTTTGATAACTCAAATCTGTTTTACAACAAAACTCCAGCCAGAAAAAGTTTACTTATTACTAACACAGCTAATAGCATTTCAGTGATATTTACATGTGTAGGGAGAACCCAAGTGCTATACTAAGTATTTACTTTATATAGTTGGGCATCATTAAAAATTTTAGTAGCAGCAGTGCTGAGTCATTTTAGATCAAAATCTATTAATGAGTTTGCTGATGATATTAGGGGCTGACAGTATCTGGCAGGGCCCCTGCAGCTCAGCATTCATAGAACCATCAGAACAAGGATGGTACCCTCCAGACCTTGCTAAGACCACTGGTCTCTTTGCCTTAGGGTAAATTTAGTCCTTCATTTTTTCAAATAACTACTATGAAAAAAGAGTATGATTTTTCTAATATATCCTCATGAAATCACTCTTATTTCTGAAGGCTTTATGGAACAGAGGAAAGGTCTGAAACTTTCTGGCACTGCAATCTGCCAAAGGGAGATTCTCAGTGTTTTCTTAATGTATGCAGCCAGCAGTTTTAACACTCTATTTAATTGACCCTTTCAAAACCTTGTAATGCTGTAATGAAGAAAAATGAAATGTTTTTTTCTGCCTTAAGAACTCTGAGAAAGAACACTTTCTGAGAAAATGAAGAAATACCACCTTGAGGAAAGGTTTCTGTTAATGTGCCAAATGTGATGTTTATGTAAGAGGGCTTTTCATCAGAAGCTGGTGCACAGGAGGAATAATGAACTGAAGAGGCTTTCAACATACCTCATGCCTCATTTAGAACCTGCCATGGGTAAGGTCATGTGGCTTTGGGTTCAGCTGCTCTGTGTTCAAAAAACAAAATGCAGCGTGTGCAAACCCTGTAGTATTTATGTGCATTATCAAGCCCATTTCAGAAACAAACCTTTCTAGATATGAACAAGTTCACCTGCAGCAAGTGGATGCAAATTCATCTACACCCTGAGCCAACTTCTGATGTGCCTCTGATACATGTTCTTGTCCATCTCTTAAACTGCTCTAATCCACAACCTTCACCTCGCTGCAGACCTGTGTTCTCCCCATGCCCTTGTCAGTCATGTCTAGGCTGCTATAACCAGATCACATATTTCAGTGGGGATTTTGTACAGAGGTAAATCACCTACTGATACAGCCACTATAAAAGGTAGGTCATGAGGAAATAGGCCAGGATGCAGGAGATAGACAAGGAACAGAGTGGTACAAATGCAGGAGAGGCTGTTGTTCCCATGGGAGTTTTACTGCATCATTCTCTCTCCATCTTTGCACCACTGTAGAGAAGCCTCTCAGCCATGAACCTGGTTCATCCATGAAGGCAGCCCACATTGCAGCCAGCAGCTCCTGTGGTATGGAGATGTTTCTCAGCTGTGTTTAGCAAGGGTCACAAGAATCTCTACTTTTCTGCCCTGAAAATGCATGCATAGCTACACCTATGTACACGCTGCAGCTAACCCAGGAAATAACTAACTCTTTTGCTAGCAAAAGGCTTTGTAAGACAAGAACAAAAGGTGTTCTGGACCTTTTGGACATCAGGAGAAAAAGCAACACATATATATATGGGAAAAAGCTCCCTAATAAACAAAGCAGTGGAAAGTACTTCCAGGTCTTCTTAAGACCCTATAATCTGTCACAGGGCATCCAACAGGACCTGTTTGCAGGAACACTGGAGTTGCAGAAATAATACCAGTGGGCCCAGGACATCCTGTGCTTCATAGGGCACTGTGTGGAACTTGCACGAGTTTCCTGAAAACTTGTGGAAGCAACACTTGAGGGCTAACGAGAACACACAGCACTTATCGGCAATCTGTGCTCACGTGGGAGATAGTGAAACGGAATCTCTGGACACCGATTGCAGAACAGAACGTACCGTACATGCCCTCCTCACAACCTTACGCTGCTCCAGCACAAGTGTGGAGCTGAAAGTGTAGATGGCAACATCATGTTTGAAAACAGTTCAGCCCTTGCACCCCCAATTCAGCCCACGCTAAACCTCATGCTTTGCACTCTGGCTTATGACGTTGTAGGCCTTAGGTTTTCTAGGTGAGAGAGGTAGCCATGAGGTACCCAGAGTTCACTGTACCAAGAGCATCCCATTACTACTCAAGTAATAGGAAAACACGCTTGTGAAATACGACCCCATGACTGTGGTTACTTAGGCAACATCTCCTTGCAAGTATTCATTGATCTGCTGTCCCTGGGGGTTGTCCGAGATTGCACGTCACCTGCCCTGTTCCGGAAGGATTGCCACACATCAAGAGGCTTCAACTTGCTTCCTCTTTACAAATTAGATTTTGATATGGTTGCTGGTTGTTTGACAACTAAAAGCTCACCCTGGCTGAAATGATCCAGTTTTCAACTAGAGCAAGTCAGCAATGCTGTGGAATGAGATAAGAGGAGAGCACCCAAGAACATTTAGAATTCACTCCTGGAAGTTCTTCCTGGAAGAAACCAAGCCAAATGGCCATTATAATCACTCATATCTTAAAATGTAATGTGGCCTGCTGATGTATATTTTCAATTTTTTTCTGCAGTCCCTAGGATATAGGAGTTTGGGAATTCTAGCTCAAATTACTAATTATGACATTTGCAGGACATCTATTGCAACTAACATTACCTGCATAATTTTCTCCTAACAAATATGACAAGGAATTTGTTCCACATTGTGACATGCTTCCAAACTAATTTTTTTCCTGGCTCCAAAAACAACAGCTCTCTTTTCCATCTGTGATAAATAATAAATATTCATTTTATCATGAATCCAGAGGTTTTTCAGCAGCACTAGAAACAGCTTGAAATATCTTTCCATTTGAATATTAAAGAAAAACATACTTTACACAGAATACGGCCCTATTGATTAAAAAAACTAAAATCCAGTTTTCATCTTTTTTATTCTACAGGGTTACCAGTGTTCAGTTAAAGTACATTCTTCTTTCTCAGTTCATACAGCATATCTTAGTATCTACCAAAAAGACAGCTGGTATCCATCTGTCTGTGCCCAATAACACTTACACTGCTAACTTTACCTTTTATAGCTGCTTGTTCCCTCCTCTTCGTTCACATATCACATGTTGTTCACTTCAAGGATGCGTACTTTCTTTATATATGCCTCAAATGCATCAGTTCTTAAAATTAGTTTCCAACAGTGGTAAAATAAAGAGGTTTCAGCCCATCAGTTTAAGTTCCAACACACCATCACAGACCTGAGAGGCAAAACAAGTCCATTCACATATCGATTTACTCACACAACCTTATGCAACAAGGTTAATTTGAGAAGATCCAAACTGAGACATTTGGCCTAAACAACGTCAGATCTGGGCACTGAAAAAATCTGCTCCTGTGCCAGTACTACGCATTGCAGCACTGCACAAGCCAAAGGTGACAGTGGCAGTAACTCAGTCAAGTATGGCCAAACCTCTTTGCCCAAGTCCAGTTCTTGAA
Organism: Ploceus nigricollis; assembly: GCA_013399945.1. Classification (NCBI taxonomy): domain Eukaryota; kingdom Metazoa; phylum Chordata; class Aves; order Passeriformes; family Ploceidae; genus Ploceus; species Ploceus nigricollis. The sequence continues at coordinate 993,253 of VXBC01001707.1, read as the reverse complement.
GAATTCAGACATATTCTCTCAATGAGGAAGAGTCTAGGTCTCTAAGCAGGGTCTGTTTACACAGCATTTTGATTTCCCTGTAGTACCTCTTAAAGATCATAAGTAAGCTTAATATAATTTCTCTTGCAATAAAAAAGCAATATAAAACTGCAATAAGCAATATAAAAAGTGCAATGTATCTATGTGAAAAGCTACTGACATTTACACTTGCACTATTTCAAGATTAACTCATGAAATTATACACTTGCAGTTCCACAGTATTCAAGAAATAGCAGACCTGCCAATTCCTAGATCTGGAGATCAGAGACTTAGCAGAGAACAAAACATAAGATTGTTGTACCTCAAAGGGACCCCTTTGGTAAATGACAGCAAAATGGACTACAAACCATTTCAAACCTTGAAGAAATCCAACTACTGATGCATTCTGCTGAATGCACAAAGGGCTGCCAGTGTTTGGGTGCTGTAGCAGGCTGTATGCAGTACATTAAGTCAAAATGTTACGAGATTACCTTCTCTCTTGAGCAAAATTAGACACAATGCCTTTCCAAGATGGATGGATCTGCCACTCAAGTCATACTCAGATAAGTAGGCTAAAAATTTTAAGTGTAGTGAAGTGAGAATTTTAATCTCTTAACAGATGAAGACATTGAAATGTGTTCCTAACACATCTAAATGATAGCACTTAGACAAAACCCTTGGAGGTTTTGGAGTTTGGATTTTGGCTTTTTTTTTTTGAAGGGACAGAAAGAAGAATCTAAAGGAGAAGTTGAGAGGATATCTCCAGTCTTACCCAATGTCTCTTTTAGAGGCTGTTCCCTACCAGCTTCTGCAGGCAGTGTTGTTCCACCAGTCTCAGACAAGTGTGAAGGGAAAAATATCAAGGTGCCACAAATGAATTTTCATGGTTACCAGCTTTCTGTCTTGAAACTTCCTGCCACAACACATTGTAAAAACATGTAGCAATGATGATTCCATGAATCAGCTAAGACTCTACATTAAAAATGTGCCATATTTCTACTGCAAAAGGATTATTACTTTCTATCCATTACTAGGAGTTTGCCTGAAATAATCATCGAAGCAGCAATATAGCAGTGACACAGAAGGTCCTTCCAGGAAAAGTCTCCCTACTTTAGGAAAACCATGGCAGAAGTTCCAAATGCTAGAATTAATCAAACTGCTTTTTAACTGTAGATGGATGCAATTTTGGGTTTCCTGGAGGCCTTTTTATTGTAGGCTTATATGTTAAAATCTAATGAATCGGAGAATGGATACAGTCATTGTTAAAACTTTCCAAGGAGAGATTCACAGCCTTATACTGTAAAATAGTAATGAAGCCTTCTTCACTTGAGATGTGAACCTCTTTAGATTATGGATTGAAGCAGTTTATCTTCACATGCTCATCCAAACAAGTTAAAAAAAAAAAAGTGAAATGTTTGTACCATACGGAGTTGTCAAGATATTGTAAGAACCAGATTTTTGGCATCACAATCAGAACTATTTACATGCATAGCATCTATGTTACTCACCCAAAAGGGACACACTTTAGTTTTTTACCTCTGACCATGACAGCTTCCAAAAACTATTTACTGCCACTGCCTCTGCAAGCTTCAGATTTTTGAGCATCTCCCAATCTACTGCCAGGGCACAGAACTCCCACAAGAAGCTATCCTGTGTGCCAGCCAACACTGAGAGATATGAACTCATCCCAGATCTTACAGGAAATAAATTGGATGCACTTTTCTGATGGCCACATCCTCACAATAATTTGATGGCCGCATCTTCACAAGAATGATGTTTACTAGGGTGAGATTAGAACTTAGAAAATGAGCTTGCTTAATAGCACCATATTTCAAATCCAAAAATAATTTCTAGGTCTCTGCATTTGGTGTGTGAGAAATGTCAGCACAGACAACAGTTCCCACAGTAGTGAAGGTGGCTATTACAAAATTCATTAGTCAAACCTCAGAGTTACCGCAGTCAACTTGAAACCAAGTTAAGTTGTGAATGTGAAAGTATAGCATTTGCTGATACACATTTTACAAACAGATGGCAAATTTAGAAACAAGATTTAGATTTTACCTGCTCAAAACCTCTTAGAATCATGGAATCATTTAGACAGACAAAGACCCTTAAGGTCATTGAGTCCTACGATAAACCTAACACTGCCAAATCCACCATTAAACTATGTCTCTAATCATCACATCTATACTTCTGATGCTGAGCAAATGTCCCAGCTGCGGTTTGCTAGGAGGGGGTCCTCCTGTTTCTGCAGCACTTATGCTTTCTGCAATTTGCAAGGGAATTGCTAAGACAATGCTGCATGTAAACATTCAGCATCCAGGGTATGTCTTGGACCTGGATTTGGAAGAGTGACCACAATGTAAAACTCAGCAATCTGCATAAAATCAAACACAATATTTTCATTTTCTGATCCCAGTCTCTTGCAGATTCCCTCCAATCCTACTGCAGATCTTGCAGGCTGTTATTAAATCTACAGAGTATCAAAACTTCCACAGACAGGAGGGAAACATTTTCACCCCTTTGTGAAAATACTCCTTTGAAAGCTGGAGCATCTGCCCACCTTGGGACAGTTTGCACCAGGATATGTGTTACACACTGCAGTCCAGAAATACAATCCCAGTACCACACAGCTGTGTCTTTGCTAGAAGTAGCAATAGCTGCATCCACTAAAAGAATCTCCAGTGTGTTGCTTCAATCCATTACTTTGCAAAACAAACACTGCTTTTTGGCAAAAGAAGTATGATAGCCAGTTAAGGAAGGAAGGAAGGAAAGAAGAAAGAAGGAAGAGCAGATAGCAGGGGGAAAAAAGGAGCTGATAAAAGCAGAAGGGAACTGAAACATTAACACTTCTTCAAATAAGACTGAATTTACAGCAGCTGGAAAAATACAAGCCTCTCAAACTTCTGAGAAGTTAATGAGTCCTGCATGGCCTCAAGGCATTGTTGGCAGAGGGAAGAAAGCTGCATTGCAGCCAGGTGTGAGAAGATCCTACGCAAGAGGTCTCACCCAGCTGTGGGATCTGCTGATAAGAGTTTCCCCCATCTTGGCAAGCCCCAAGGTGCAGCACCAGGTGCAGAGCCTGACCAGCCTACCCAGACCCTCTGACCTCCAGCTGTGGGGCACAGCTGTGGGCAGCATCCAACCCCAGCCCTGCTGGCAGGCAGTCACTGGAATATCTACTCCTTCTTCCAGAGATCTCCAGAGAGTTCTTGTATATTTGGCCGTGTCATGCAAGCATCTCACAGATGCTAGGAAATCACATTTTCTTTCCCCAGAGCTGTTATCACAAAGGAATAGGAAGAAAATGTAACAGCCCTTTAAGCCATCTCAGTTACAGGAATGGGAACGCCATGGGTTTTTTTTCTTTCATGACTAGAAACAAAACTGAAGCTAGAAGGGTTGGTTCTATTTACAGAAGAGGGGCAAAAAGAGGATAACAGTTTCATTTTTTTCACTGCTACAGTGAATCTGAGCTGCAAACTGATCCCAGGGGAACAATATATTGGATTTCAGTTAAGAACCCAAATTGTGAGACATTCTCTGTGACAGTGTGATCAATGACAGCTGAATAAAGCCCTGTTTCATTCCTAGACACATGTGCATGTGCCACAGGAGGACAAGGGATCTGCTCCTTTTGCCCACATGCTGTGGCATGAGGGGTTATGCCCACCTCCCATGCCATCAGTGATGCAATTAACTGCCATTTAAAAGCCCCCAAATGGAATTTGTGGGAAAATCTCTTTTGCACTGTCTTCAGAAAATAAAGATCAAGGCATGCACCTTTAGGAAGAAGACACATGTTTAAAAGCAGTGAATAAATGCTCTTCCAAAGGCAAGCATGAAAAACAACCAGAGACCAGGGACCCATTGTAGGTACTGATTTTACAGCACAGTACTATAACCCTTTTCCTCATTTTCAGCCTAAACCTCTTTTTGTTCTACTTGCTTTTTTCCCTACAAAACAACCAGCTTGTATCTCCTCTCTAATTAAGTTATCTGTCACAAGCCCCCTTGTCCCTCAGTGAGCTGGAGACACAGCTGAACCCCAAGGACTTCTCACCACTTGTGTTTAGTGCACCTAAGGAAGGGCTTGGGAGAGTCTTTCCGTTGTTGATGCTTTCCCCCTTCTGCCCCAAGTCTCAGTTACTGTAACAGAAATCAACACTCTGAGGCACCTGCCCAAAATATGGGTGACTGGCACTTGTTTGTCCACAAGTCTGCAGCTGAGATCTGTAGGTGCCATGGCCTGGCAACAATGAGGGGCTTCTCCCCTGGGGCAGATGGGGCAGCTCAGGAGTGAAAACTTCGGCCAGCTGGATAGAACTTCACTTCAGTGCTTCATATATAAAAATCACAACAAGCTATGCCTTTTCCATCCTAGTCTTTTCCTTTTTAATCAGAAAATTAATTTGCTATTTAACTGCTACTTCTCAGGGAAAAAAAAATGCTAGTCTTGTGAAATAGATAGTCTGGTCTAGAAGGCAAGAGGAGGTCAGCTTGACCAAGACAGAATATTTTGTTTGATACACCCTGCAATATTTAATCGATGGCATAAAATTTTAAAAGCATTTTCATCCAGCACGTGGGGTTTTATACATATACCCAACCCCTAAAAGAATGCAACCTGATACAACACATTTCCCTTGGAGACAAACTTTTTGAGTTGGGCTGTGAGAGAAGTTGTCCATTCAAAATGTACTGTATAGGGACAATGAATTCAGCAGCATGAAAATACCTTTAGAATTCAAATTACAGTTAGCATGATGATATCCTAGTGGTTATTACAGAAAGCAAAATATTACAGTTATTAGAAATGAAGAAATTATTTTTGGCTAAATACTGCAATGTCTTCCTTTGAATTTTCTGAAACAAAAATGCTTTTTAAATTCTCTTCTGTAAAGCGAAAAATAAATCTAACCTTTTGTTCTTTATTTCAAGTTAGGATAATATAAAAAAAGCTTCTAACTTTACCTCAACAGGAGTGTAGAGAAAGTTCATTAGTATTTTTGAACCATACTAAATTGATGTAATTTCTAAGAAGATAAGTACTTCAGATGCTATCAAGGCATACATAAGACTTCCAACTAATTAATGACGATAAAGGAAGTTTTTGAATACTCTTATGAGGACCATCTGTTGTAGAGTGAACATGGCTCGTCAAGATTAGTCTACAAATGCTGAGCAGTAGAAAGAGGTGTCTGGATTAAGTTAGGAACATTAGACCCTGGCATATTCCAAATTTTCAGCATTTTTTAAAAATCCCTTTTATAAAAACATATGCAGCAGCTGACGAGCCCTGCACTGAGGAATTTAGTGTCACAGCAATCATGCGAAAAAAACCCTGATGGGATGTGGGTACCTAAACCCGAGCATGCAGTTCCCTTCCAGAAGTCCAAGGTATCTGAGACAACTCCACCTCCCTGGGAACCCCAACATTTCTGCTGCAGCAGCTGGAAGCCAGCCAGAATACCAAAGGACACGAAGGCTTTAGGAACTCAAAAGTAATTCTTCATCAAATTACCTTGCGTCATCCATAGAGAGACGGTGCTAGGAGCAAACCTGGAATTCATTTCTTTGCTCCTTTGTGCAGGTTACCATGCAATACAGGCAAAGTTGTCCTCTATCCACATTTTGGGTTGTCACTTCTAACACCTGAGTTTGTACATTGGTACCAGTAAGGAGCTCCTCCCCAGCTGCAAAGTCTGCAGTGCCTGAAGACGAAGAGAAGGTGTCCCACTGCCTTCCTGACTCATTGTTTGTAACGCCGCTGCCATCTCAGGTCTCTGATCTCATGAGCAGAACTACTGATCCTTGCCAGACCACACCTGCTCACAGAGCACATACTCACCTGACATGTTTTACAAGGGCCCTTTTAAAGCAAGGTGACACCAATGAGCATTGGTCTCAAATGAGAGCAAATCAGCTCATTTTTAGGAGCTGGTTTCCAGGTTCAGCCATCTCAGCACTGCAGACTGAACCAAGAGCAATGCTGGCCACTCTAAGCTGTGATGTCCTTGCTCTGAACTGGAGCCCTGGATTTTAGATTTACCAAATCCCTTGATCTTAAACCTGTCAAGAACTCTGTTGGAACCTGATTGCTGGCTTCCATGATTGGCAGTGGGCACGAGTTTATGCATCTCACTGAAGACGAGTTTAAATGATGCCGCTGAACAGTTGTGTGATGTGAAATAAATCACTTCATAAAAATCCCTGGTGTTCTCACTAGTGTAAAACTGAGATCTGTCCCACTGGTACATTTTGAAAAGCACTAGAAAAATGTTTTTATCTGAATGGCAAATAATAGACGAATTCATGTTTAACTTGCATTTTTCCATTTTAGAAAAATTAGTTTAAAAAAACCTATCATAGCAGCATAGTAATGATAATTGCAGCTTAATTACCCGTAACTGATTCTTTATGCCCTGAAATAATTTATTCTCCTTTTATACTTGTCTCTGATATCCATTAGAGTCATTACAACTGTGAGTCTATAATTACATATTTTGCATTTTAACATTCTATGCCAGTATGTGCTCTCTCTTATCTTTCAGCTAATTTCATTACCGAAACACCAAGAAAATTTCCATATGAATTTTCCAGAAGGTTTTGGGGTAGGTCTAGCAGTTAATGAAGCCTAGAGAGACTGTTCTTAGGACAGAGCTTTTGTATGTGCTCACCAGTCTGGCTTTGCCAACTGCTCTGTGTAGGCTACACTGTGGTGGGATCATCATGGAAGGAAATCTGCCTTCAGGTTTGGGATTACACTTTGGCACTAGGCGGACGTTAGAACACAACTAAGTGCTTGGGAAAAGAGAGGTTAGATTGTGTCTGTGTTATGTTTGAAGATAAAGATGAGAAAGCTCTTGACAAGGCTCTTCCAGGAGGACCCAGGTTCACTTCTGCCTGGTGGCACCACCAGTAGGAGACACAGGATTGCCAAAAGCAATCTTACTTTCCTTGTTGCAAGTAAGCATGCTCTATGCCAAGCATGCTTGTATCATGCACATGTATCCTTTAGCAGTGGTAGAAAATTTGGTAAAATCATTGCAATAAAGCACAAAATGTGCTCTTTGCTCTCTCACAGATCTCATCTTGCTAAATGCCTTCCTGTCTCAATTGCCAAAAGGTTAGTCAGCATCTGGCTCAGAAATGTGACTGTGCGGGCCACGCTATTTCCTTCACCAAACACCAAGGCCATACCCAAAGGGGCCAAAAGGTGGTTTAATGGTTGCCTTGAAGAATCTTAAACTAAAAACCTGTTTTCTAACTATCCCTCTGACTCATTAAAAGCTGCCAAACACATCACTTACTCTGTCTTTCAGCTTTGCCTGTTTGTAAGACTAGAGGCTTGCTAACTATACTGACAGGATTCTACCAGAAACTAACTGTAACCTCACCATGACAAGAGCCAATGCAAGCAGTATTTACAATCCCTTCACTCCAACAGCTGTTTCAGAGACAGAAATGCATTTTTTTTCCATGGGTGTTGTTTTTTTCTTCTAAAGTTCTTCTAAGCCTTCTGACGTTTACATTTTTGTAATGGAGTTTTTCACGCACTTTTCATGTAAATAGTAATTGTTTTACATTCCTTTTTAAAAGAGGAGAAAATTAATAAACTGTTAATTTGACCAGTGTGGTTAGAGAAGTAACAATTTCATCTTCCAATCTATAGTCACTTTTAGAATTCTATAAATATCGAGGTCTGGAAAAAACCACACCTTTTTTACCTTAGAAATCTCAGCGTGTGAGTGTTGTTCTTTTCATATCGAATTGCAATGCATGGGCAACATGGTCTGGGCAATATTGCTTGGGAGATGCAAATATTAAAATAAAATGGAAGTATGGTAGGGCCTTTTAATGGACAAATTAAGCTGAATGACAAACATGAGATTGTGCAATATAAATTTCACACAGAGGGCAAGTAAAATCTGAGCCGCATGCAGCAATTGGAACAAATTAATCTGATTTTCCCATGCCACATTTTTATGCCACAGAATCAAAAGAGCCTGAGAATGAAACACTGAAGTGAATTTCCTGCTAGAATTTAACAAAGAAAGTACCCTGTCATTTCCTCAGCTGGAAAGGGCATATTTTGATTGAGTCAGGGATTTATTTTCTTAAACAATAAAACCCTTCTTCTCTCCTTCTCTCCTCAGTTTATTATTGTTTAGATCAAGACTGGGATAAATCAGTGAGATAAGGAGAGTAAGATAATCAGTATTTCTGGGGCAGAGTTTTTACCCTTTAGGAGCATATGCTGCATGGAGCCACACAATCATGGAGTAAAAAATTAAATTACTACAATTATTACCTGATGTTCATCTTTAATTCCCCCAACCAGTAGCCTTCACAGCAGTCCAAGTGGCTATAGTGGCTGTGCTAGTTTTGGCCTGTCCCTGCATTTTCACACCTCCCCAAGCAGCACCAACACAGCAGTGTGTTAAAAAAAAACTTTAAAAAAGTTAAGTCAAAAGAAGATGGTTGCTACCAGCTTTCCTGTTTTTAATGGGTTGGAAATAGGCCAAAAGCCAGGTGCTGGAGCTCAGCAGTGAATTTGTACATACTGAAAGACAGCTACAACTGAACATTATTACAGCTGCTGAGCACACACAGCTCTTTGAACCTGCATCTCTTTACATACCCCGATATACTCCAGCAGGCAAAGGACACCCCTCATATGCAGCTGGAATCCCAGCCATAAAGCACATTCCTCATGGGCAAAAGAAGTCTTCTCACAGTTAAGTTCCCAGCATTGTTTCCCTGCTGGACTGGTTGGGATTCTGTGGCAAAGTAACAGCCAGCAGCAAGTGACCCAGGCTGGCCATGACTACTGCTCATTGAATACTGCTTAGGCAAAGTGGCACAAATCAGTGCTAGTATTTCTTTAGTGATTTTAGAAGAGAGAAACAGCTTTGGGCTGAGATGCTGGAGCTCACAAGACACTGAACCCAAAGGTGGCAATGCAGTCCCATTACTACTACTGTGTTTGTTGCCATGGAGCATTTTGAGACCGCGGAGCCCCGTGTTGAAGGCACAGTGCCGAGCCCCTCTCTGCCATCAGCTCTTTTCTTGCATTTAAAGTTTCTGCAACTTCAGTCTCTTTTCAGCAGTATTACAGTCCTCATCCCAGACCACAACACAAATACAAGCAGAAGAATTAACAAGGTCTCTGCACAAAAGGTAGCAGCCCACAAAACAGGACTTTCCCACCTTCATATACAGTTCTATGCAATCCTATTGCTCTAGCACATGACTTATAGCAGAGCAACGCACTGAAAAGGGCTGGCTCTTGTTATCTTTTCTAATTTACATTTTTGTTGCTTCACTCTCCTGGGCAAGTGTTCTGCATTTCACTAATATTTAATCTGCACTTTTAAAAGCTTTGTAAAATTTTTTTTTGATTTTGACATTTGATAATTTCTTTCTCTGGTTTGACTATTTCAGTTGTTAATTTAAAAGATGCTCATGTTTCTTTGCTGCACTGTTTGTTCTCTTCTGTCCCATGGACGTCCCTCCCTCCCTACAAAGTAAAAATTTGTGTCTCTCTCGCCACTGCTACCTACACAAGTTTCATAGAGGAATGAGATCTGCTACATGGTTTCCAATGCTCTTATCTTTTTAAATTTCCTTCTTACTGTAAGTCACCATAATTGTGCCTTTCTTCACAGAAGCACAAAGGTTTTCCCTGTTCTCCACTGCCTCTGCCAGCACCTGCTCCAGAACTCACATCTGGGGCTGCTGCTTTCAGCTACTTATTGCACACTGGAACAAGCATCAGCTCACATACATCTTCACAACCAGCTAACAGTGCTCACCTGACTGCACCTAAGCATGTTCAACAATGGGTCAAGGATGATTAAGGAAAACCAGCAGCTCTGAAACAGCAACTGGAGGGGAGCCAGCAGGAACCTGACCAGCAGTTGGCTGGTCCTGAGTTTTTTAAGCTCAGTCAGTATCTATCCTTGCAGAAGTGGAAAAGCTGTGAGGCTTAAGGATTTCAGATACCTTTGTCTATAGGAAACAAATGAAACCCTGAAACATTTAACTTACACCACATCCCATGCCTTCTGCAGATGAAAGGAAAGGCAGAAGTCTGGGACCACAGACTTCCTCCTCCTCTCACAGAGACCAGCCTAGTCGGAAGGAAACGTCTACTGCTTATCTCCACTTCAGAAAACAGACACAGCCTCTGGTGGAAAAACATGGGCAAAGCCCAAGGGAAACCCTAGGGGCAGAACCAGCAATTTTGCATCAAACCTCCTCAGTATTTGTGGCTTATGAGAAGCCTGGCTTTTTTGGAGCCATGCTTTTATGCCATGCAAGAGTCCGGCTCAGGACTGCTGTTCATTGCACTCTTGACAATAAAGCAATGCCAGCTTACAAAAACCACATGCCTGAAGGCAGCGTGGTAGGAGGGCACGTTCACAATGCACCCAAGCTCTCCTTGTGCAACTTCTTTCCGGGCCCACACTCGCATTTCTATGATTTTTACTCTCCTTCCTCTGTAAAAGCAAAAACTGCAATTCTCAAAAGAGCAACTGCACCAGGAGATTGGGCAAAAAAAAAAAAAAAAAAACCAACAACAAAAAAAGCCCTCAAAAGCCCACATTTATTGTCAAAGTCTCTAAAATTATGAGATTTGACAATAAGTCTTTTGTTCTTATGGTAACATGCAACTAGGCAACATGCAGCTTGATTTCTGCAGCCAGTAGATATTCAAAGTACTTTTCACATACAATAGGTGTCAATTTGACTTTATTTAAGGAAAAACGGGGAAAAAACAGTAATTTCCATAATACACAGAAGACAAGTTAGATAGCACTGCAAAAAAAAGGCTGAGTGTTTTACTTATCACCAGTCTGCTTTGCAGCTCTACGATTAGTAATTTTAATGCAGTTTGTCATTTTGTATTATTGTTTAGCATCTTTATAATCAGCAGAGTTTGGGGTTATAAATCACAAAAAGTGTACTACTACTACTATGAAAAACTAAAAAACCCACAAAAATCACTTTCAAATAAACCATAAATATGTGATGCACATTAGTGTAACAAAACCATTTTTGTAAACATTTTCTCCAACATAACATGTGCATAAGATAAAAAATAAAAACACTGCAGTCATACAAGTTAGGGTTACTTTGACTTAAAGATACAGAAAATTATTACTTATTAAAGCTTAAAACTAAACCTAGGAGCTTTTCTTTTCTTCTTTGCTTACAAAAGCACTGTTTGAAGAGTTCGATGTTGGTATACGAAGTGGTTTTGTAATACTGTTTTTACCTTGCCATGTTGGCACTTCTGTGGAGGCAGAAGCTGCCAGATGGGCAGACCCACTGAAGGAAGGAGATTTCCTCCCTCCCCTGGAGCCTCAAAACTTCAACAGCACATATCCATGACCTGGGCATCCCTATAGCACTGGAGCATCTTCCTCTAGGTGAATAGCATCAGCTTTCAAGGACTAGATTAATTTTGACCACATAGCACTGGAAGATTTAAATCACGCAGACTGACATTCGATCGAATCAGCTTCGGCAAACTACACTACAGGGCAGCTCTGTGATTACACCCATGTCTACCATCACGTTGTATTTCCGAGTCCCCTTTAGTTCATTATAGTACAAAAGGTTGATCGTTCTTCTGGCTGACCACATCAGGCCTGAAAAGAACACATCCTTCACCTTCAACACTATCCAAAAGTCATACAATTAAAAAAAAATAGTTCTAGGTATTCCTCCGCCAGCAAATGTAAGGCTTTCTTGAGTTTTGATTCTTTTTGGGGGGTGGGGGAGTGGGGGTTGCTGTGTGCACACGCATGCGCTGGAGGTACGCATTTACCGCTCGCTTTTCAACCATCTACGATGTTCGAAGGAGAGTCTTCAGCAGCAGCGCTGATCGGGGTTGAAGGATTTACAGCAGTCAGATTTGACACCAAAAGAAGGGTCTGTTGAGTCTGAGCTTTGCACACTTGGTGCTCTTGGCTCTTAATTGATTGTGTGACCAGTTGCTCGAGCCATCAGCTTGACTGAATTGAAGAATACGTGTTTAAAAAGCCCTACCTGTCATGCCATGAAGGAAAGTTAACCACAGCAGAAGACAAAGCCCATGAAACACTGAGAGCCTGTTCACTGAATGAACAGCTTAAGGCAGCTGTCAGCAAAGTACCCCACCAAAGGAATTAAGGGAAAAAAAAAAAGAAAGCAAAAAGGAAAATGGCTGAATCGTGACACTGTGCATTATTACAACACCAACAGATTATTATACACTCAAGATTTCTCAAGTAATGAACATGTAGCCACTAAACAAATTATTACTCTCAAGACATTTATTAAAAATGTCAGAACTTATTCATAAAATAAAACTGACTTAAAAAAAAAAAAAGAAAGGAAAAAAGCCAGAGCTGGGATCTTACATCTAAACACAGGTATACGCTGTTTTTATGAATAAGCAGTATTAACTACATTCTTAAAAGAGTTTTAGTGCATTGCATTCTTAAAAAAGAAAAACATCACCGCCCCAAAATGTTTCCTACCAACATTTAACAATTTATAGAACTAGCCTAGTTACTTTTACCTGCCTGTTACTAAGTCCATGTGTTAGAAGAGTCAAACCTCTGGTTTAGGCTAAATTCATACTTCTATTAAGGATGAAACTGGTTTAAAAAATGCTTGCTTTACCAAATTTTGTAAGCAGATTACATTAATCAGTGTCTCACTGCCATACCACTATGACTATTGCCCCAACGGACTACTCTCTCCTCCTGCTGAAACTTGCTATGCAATAACAGTCAGAAACCTTTCAATCTGGTAGTTTTGGTATTAAGATTAAATTAGACATTAATGGTTTTCTTCTAAAAACGTATAAACTAAACCACCTCTTTTATTTTATGCATTAAAAACAATGAGGTAGGCACAAAAAAAATAAACATATGTAGTTTGGATTTTATTTCTCTTTTTTTTCTTTTTTTTCTTTTTTTTTTTTAGTTCTGCGAGTGCAGACTGTGGTAAAACTGTTGTTGCACTTCTAGGTTTAAACAAAAATTAAACCTTTAACTGAGGCAGTGCTAATACTGTGACATAACCAAGTTCTGGCCTAACACAGAATCATTATAGAAAATGAATTTTTTTTTTCCTTTTTTTTTTTTTAATCACCTGCACATGTTTCAGGCAACACCTGGTACGCAGAAAATGACTAAAGTTATTGGCCAGGCCAAAATAAAACTGCAGAAACAAAAATCCCTAAGAATTCCACCCCAAGCCCCTTCCCACCCTCCCTGTCCCCAAAAAGAAGTTATCCTAGTCACTGTGTCTTTCACATTTTATAAATATTAACTTCTTAAAACCTGCACCTTCCTCTTTGTCCACATATTGTCACATTACAAAAAAGAAATGTCAATTAAATACATTGTTAACATTACTAGACTAGATCTGCCCTCTGTTTCAGCCAGTCTGACTCTCTACACCACTTCTCACCTTCTCTTGCCTGCCTCCTGTCCACTCAACAAACAGCATGGTCATGGTAAGCCTGGTTTGTTTTTCTTCCTTTTTCCCCCCCCTCCTCTGTTTTAACACTAACAAACAGAGTCCTTCAAATCCTAGGAATACTGGAGCTGAAGGGAAAAGAAGACCTGTAGCTTTCTAGCGTGATCCCAAATCTCAAAGACATTGTAGCACCTGATGGCAATATCTTTACAGCACCAGCTGCGTCGCAGCCTCAGTTGAAAAACATAAAGAAACCTAACACCAGTGATGCCTGCACACACATTTACACAGAGTGCTGCACTCGTGCAGGTCTGTACTCCAGTTGAAAAGAATTCCAAGTTATGAAGATCTCAGACTCTGGATGTCAGCAATTCCTCTCCAAATCCCACTGCTTCTACCAGCTCAGAAGTGAAGTCCTGCCAAGGGTCATGAAATAGACTTGACTGCTTCCACCTGACCGCACGGAGGCAAAGAAAACCTGCAAAGAAAAGAGATTGGCAAATTCAAAAGGTAGGACAGCAGTGGTTCTAAGGTGCCTTCACTGTCCCAGTATTTGCAGTGCAATTGCAGTGATGGTCTGGGCTGGTGGGGATGGAGTTGATGCTCCTCATAGCAGCCTGTAGGGTGCAGGGCTCTGCACCAGTGTTAAACAGTGTTGTTAACACATCTGTGTTTTGGCTACTGCTGAACAACACTGGCACAGTATCAAGGCTTTCTCTGCACCTCCCTCACCCCTAAAAGGCCAGTGGGCTGGGATGGGCAAAAGGCTGGAAGGGGACAATGCTGGAACAGCTGACCCAAACTGTCCAAATGGGTGTCCCATAACATACAGCATCATGTACACCAATAAAAGCTCAGGGAAAGGAGGGACACTGTGGTGATGACATCTGCCTTCTCAAGCAAGCATTATGTGTGGAAAACACCTGGACATCCACCTGCCCATGGGAGACTATGTATTAACTCTTAATTTTGTCTGGCTTGCATGTAAAAGCTGTCTTATTAAACTTTGCTGTCTGTCTTAATAAACTGTCCATATCTCGATCCATGAGTCTTTTCACCTCCTGACTATTTTCTTTCCCTTCCATGGGTCAGGGGAGAGAGGTTGAGGCTGGCTGCGTGTTTGGCTACTGGCCAGGGTCAACCCAGCCTAAGTACCCAACTGAAGTACACGTTTATCATCTTGGCAAAAAACCTGGTGGGAGGGAATGTACCTTGTCGTTGCGTTCACATAAGAATTTGAGTCTTTGTGCCCTTTTGTGCATGAACACGCCATCCAAGTGTCCAGTTTCCACCGACCGTATTTCGATAGCTTTTTCTCCCCAGCCCATGATCTGGTTAGATCGGATGTATGCTTTGGAAAGAAAACAGCACATTAGGAGAGGCAGAGGGCAACAGGAGAAATGGAAAAAGCATGGCATATCCTGACACACTCCAGTTAAAAATTACCTGCATGTGCGTTATTGTAACTACACACATGTTCTGAGTGCAATTTCTAGCCTCAGAACATTCAAGATGCCTAAAAAATACTTCTAATTTTAATTTCTTTTGCATGTTTTCTATGTTATATACTTCTTCCTTGAACATTCATAACAAAGGAAATTTTATAACCTTTAATTAAACAGAAGGAACATTGAGTTTTTACACAGGTCTTTTTTTCCAAGTCTGGGACAAAGAGACATATTAATTAGGTGTTGGCTAGGAGAAAGCAGAAGCCAAGGTTTAAATAAGCCCATCCACTACAGTGTGTTCCAAGCACCAGCTCTAAATCTTATGAGTTATTTTCCCTCCTTGATGGAGTTTGTCAGCAAAAACAAAGAATGAGAGGGAACGGTAAAACTAGAAAAAAATTACCTAGCCTCTCTTAATAGGAATAATAATTGAAAAACTGATCTCCCTGAGAAAGCCAACTGAAAATCATTCTGTGTATCTCACAAGAGGTTCACATTAAGCTCTCAAAGTAGAAATATTATTATTTGACATACTGCGTCCCTTTGTGCACAAATAAAACAACAAATCAAACATTTTTCCTTAGAGTGTCCCAGGTAACACAGATTAGTAGTAGCATGAGGAAAAAAAAATCTATTTTTGATAGCAATAGACAATTAAATAAAAAGTAAAGTCACCAGCATTATAAAAATGTATATCCACAAAGCAATTTGATGGACAGTTTCAGGAATGCTGTCAAAAATAACATAAGGGAACTTAATGAAGACTAAGCTGTTGCACATATACTTTACAGAAGAATAAAAAGGACTTCATAGCCAGCAAAATTTTAAAGTATTTAATTTTACAGTACTTTCCTTTTATGTAACATATTCATATTAGTTTTCAGTGAAATTAAATAAAATTATCTACTACAGTATAATGTACGCCAACAGTGCATATACCATCCCGATGGAAATTTATTCCTTTTTAAATATTTCACTAGTGCTAATTGGGCCCAATAGTTATTAAAAATTGCCAGGTGAGATGTTCGGATGGTCTTGGCGGCCTCAGTGCCATTTACTATTTCACAAGCATTCAAGTCTCCAAAGGCTGTGGAATTTGCCAGCTGATATATTCTGCTTGCTTTTAGATCTAGTCAAGAGTTAATCAGCACAGGAGGGAACATGCTGTGCATCTAACTTCTTTAAATTTCCTCCTGCATTGTTGTTCCTGTTGCTCAAACAGCTATCAGCTGTCATCTCCCAACCCATGCAGCCATCCCACAGTCCATAAAATGCAATGTGCTTGCCCAGCGAAAGGAGGGTGTGCCTACAGCCCATGCTTTGCTCTGCACTGAATTACAACAGCACAAGCAGGAGGGATTCTGCTGTGTACTTGTGTACTACACTCACCATTCTCACTCTCAACCTTATTTTGAGCTGGAGAGATGAGGGAGAATGGTGCTAGGAGAGATGAGGAATCTGAAGGTGAATTAAAGATATCAAGTGAGGTACATCTTTTGTTATCTACATAGACTTACCCATAATATTTTACTCATCTGCCACTTTATATGCCTTTATACTGAAAGGTTTACACAACTTTGTGGCTGTCTAGCAAAAATTCTGCAGCAGCCTACAGAGGTCATGGTGAGTTTCTCAGTTGTGAACTCCTCAACTTGACTGGGTTTTATTCACAAAAACTTCAGCACAAAGCAGATCCATATGATTACTCCTCACTTTGCACAGCTGTTTTCCAGAAATAATACAGCACTGACTTCAGATGCAGAAGCAGCACACTCGATGTTCCCTCCTTCTGCCCATGCGCACACAGACTCACATTCCCTAAGTGCACATGGCTCACCAGAGGCACTTACCAACTGAAGTTGGCATTTCTCCCCACTGCAGAACCACATCCTTGGTTATCCTTCCATATGTGTTGACATAAACTCCTTCATCCTCGTAGCAGACCAGCAGCTCCATCCCATCCGTGTTTGGGAGGATGATGATTGCATGAGGTTGGATACTACTCTGGATCTACAGAGACAGAAGAGGAAGCATTTTAATGCTGCAGAGCCTGTGGTAGAAGAAAAGGACGGGGGATTTTGGTTTTGGCTGACACATCAGGCATTCACAGAATCATAGTATGGCTTGGGATGGAAGGGACCCTAAAGATCACTGAGTCCCAAATTCACTCACTTCACAAGTGCTATATCTGCTGCCCTCAAACCAGACACCACAGTGACCAACACCTGTAAATCCTTGGAGCAGAAATCCTCTCATCTTAAGGCAGATGTCTAAATGAGGAAAGATTTCTCTGTAGGGGTGCCCATTTCTTTCCATGTGCAGAAAGGGAGCCTGGGGCAAGCAGAGCAGATGCAGACCTCAGATCTCTGCACTGTGTTGAATAATGCTTGGGGTGGCCCATCTGACACCTCTGTGTACAATGAACAACAAGAAACCTCGGTAGCTAAGGTCACCTGGTCTTTGCCAACCCTTTCTTGGATTGGCAAGAAACCAACCCTTGGGCTGTTGTGTCATTTGTGCTGCTGGACATTTGAAGGGTACTCAGCCATTTAGCTGCCATCCCTGAAACAGTCACACTGGTCCTCATCAGATCTGAGTGGGCAACTCCAAACCATAGGGACATACTGACTATGAGGTGAGGACTGACTGTGAGACACAAACTCCACAGCACATGTGGCTGTATCTGCTCAGACCCCTGCACCCAATATACCACTGCAAACATCTGGCAGTGATCCACAAGGACAGCCTAACATATAGATCATTTGGGGAAAGGAAGGGTTTGGAGGTGAGGGGGTGACCCATCAGAAAGAAAGAGAAAAGCCCAGACACAACAGCAGTTCTTACATGTGTTGGTAGATAAATATCATAGACCGATCCTGAATCCACATCAACAGCATGGAAGCCAGCACAGGAGCCATAGATCACTTTGAGTCTCTGACCCTCTTCTACAGTTAGATCCACCAGCAATGGCTTATGTACCAATTCTCCAAATGACTGTGAGACAACCATCAGTGAGATTTACTTTACTGCTTAGAACAACAATGGGGTTTATAAAAACATGTTCACATGCACACATTGTGGGTTTATTCCTCCACATTCCTCTGGTCCCTAGACATCAGACCCATTGGGCTGACACATCTCTCATGGACAGATTACTCTGCAAACTGCTGCATTTCAATCACCTAAGCTATTTTCTGTAGGGTTTACTTAGTCCATTTGCTTTTTTATTAAGAATTGTTTTCCCCAAAGTTCAGGGCAATTTGGCACTCCTGTAGTACTTCAATCTGCACAACCCACAGTAACTGTCTGTAAACCAGCCTGGCAATTATACCAAGCCAGCTAATTTCATTTAGCAATACTCAAAAACAGTCCCATAGCATTGCTGAAGATCACTTCATGACTTGCTCTGCTCAGACAAAGAAGCTTAGTCCACTTCTCTCTGTACCATGTTTTATTAATAGAGAGAGCAAACAAAAACTTGTGATGTTGTGTCATTATTAGTTTATGTTCAGTTACAATTTAGACCTTTAAATGTATTGACTCTTAGAATTAAAAAAAACCCTCCTAAATTAAAATATAACAGAAAGTTTGTGGAGATTTATCAAAGAACTTGGAATATGGCCATGACACAATGTCCGAACATTTTTGTAAAAGGGATAACTTCAAGTGGTTATGAGAAAATCCTACCTATGGCTGAAATATATTGTTACCTTAAAGGCCATAAATTTGTGGTATGGCTTTGGTGCCCATGCATAGACTTCCACAGAACTCTTCAATGCAATTACCAAGAACTTGATTCTTTCATATTTTACTGAAATTAAAGAAAACAAAAAAGAATTAAGCAAAATGCCAAAGTCATTCCAGTTACATCACGAAAGAAGACAAGTTATGTAAGTATGAAGGAATACTGTAATTCTGAGAGTTTAGCGTTGCATTTTAGGATTGCTACTTCTGTGTAAAGCTCTTTGATACATTTATGCTACAGAAGTTATTACTCTTACTAGCAACTGACCATGTTATCATCTTTAGAATTAACTAGTCAGTACTTATTTCCACTCATTTTTTTCCACATTGGACAGTGCTTAGTCATCAAGACAAGAAAAGCTATTTTCAGGGACATTCCAATAAAAGAAGGCCGTGACTGTGGAAGAGTCCATTACTGGCAGTTCCAGTCACAACAGTGCTAGTTTGAGCTGATGCAAAAATTACCCAGAGGAAAGGAAGAAGAAATGAAAATTACAACATAACTCAATTTCAAGAGCAAAATACAAGCTTAATAGTGGAGCTCTTTCATTTGTCCCTAAATCCTGAGAAACCTCATTTGAGAAAAAGAAAAAAAAATCACATAATTTATCAGAAATATAGTGTCATTATACTAGTGATCCATGCTACTACTTGCTCTTTGAACTCTGCAGGAAAGAAAGACTGAACTGTAGTGTTAAGGGACTTGACACTTCTTCAACAGACAAAAAAAAGTCTCTCAACCTCCACAGCTGTACTGACTAAAAACAGAGCTTTTGTTCGGTCTTGTCTAGCTTACAAGACTTCCTGGAATTTTTTTCACGGGGAAGAGGGGGGTGTTGAACAAAACCACCTCATCTGTGAAAGGGGACATTTGATAATTCTTATTATTTGCTCTTGGTGCTATCTGGGAATTCACCCAAATCTTAAGTTTCAAAAGAGCAATTTCTCATTTAGAGGAGCCAAAAGTTGCCTGAAGCAACTGAGATCCATAAATACCACTTCACTCTGACATCGGAGACCCCTGTTGCATCAAAGAGACAAGGAAGTGATCAGTGCCAGCTGCCTCGGTGACAGTGTCCAGACTGCAAGCCCAACTACTGGCAGAGCTCTCCTTCTTGGGAACTGAAGCGCAGCTGTCAAAGAGGCCTCACACTACCTGAAAAAATCTACTGTATTTCTGTGGTTCAGAGGGAAGTTCAGTGCCAGGCTGCAGCCCAGGCTAACAAACCCCTCTTCATCAGGCAGAGAATGCTCTTTGTTTCCGACACTTCCCTGCTGGAAAGCCTCCTTTCAATAGCTGTTGATGTATTGTTAACAGGCCACTTCATTATGCTGCTGACACCCTGGGGTATGATACCAGAGAAGTGCATTATTAATTGTTTTCGGGGTCAAGCTCCTGGTTCAGCAGTCACTTACTGCCATTGTTATTGATTACGCCCCATTAGCAGGTTTTTCCAAGAGCACACGCATGACAGGAGGAGACGGGGAACAGTTTGATTGCTGCTGCTCCACACTGACTGACACAGCTGGAAAGGAACTGAGCTGGCTCGTGGGAGAAAATCAAATCAGAGCAACATCCAGTGCCCATTAGGATGCATCATGAAACTGAAGCAGCAGAAAGAGCTCTTGGTTCATATTCCCACCTGCAGGGCAGCAGGCTCACTAAATATACTCCGCTGGCTGTGAATGCTACATGTCTTTCACCAGCTTTGGTAGAAGTTTCTATACCCAAATCCATTTAAATTACTTAAAACCACTCAAAGGGCACCTGCCTGGTGAAAACACATTTGATTATGTAACTGTACTGCAGCAGATCTGAGATGGCATTAGGAAATTTCATGAGCTAAGAGGAATCAGTGAATCGCCCTGAAGTTACAGACATGCTTCTGTTCCCAGATTCTTCCCCAGAGCTCGTCTGCTACCTGAGCTTTCTTTCTCCTCCCACTTTTTTTTTTTCTCCCAGTCTCTAAAATCTACATTAAAGAGAGACTTTTTCAATCTATTCCAGCACGTAAATTCATCATGGTAAAAAAATATGGGAAACTTGTTAGTAAAGGAAACAGTTGCTGGGGACAAGAATCCCTCTATTACCTAAAGAGGGGGTGAAATGTTAGCAGCCCTCACTGCCCATATCAGCACCCTTCTGGAAGCTGCATCATTACAGTAAGGAGATAGATGGGATTTGCACACTCTCCAGTTTCCAACCCATCATCCCACCACAAAACCTTTCTCATCTTCTATTTAACCCTGTAACTTGCTGTTTTGGTGCTTTGCCAGCAAGTTCACCCTGAGAAACAGATAAGACAGCTAGAAATAGAACCAACCAAACCATGAACCCAATAGCCACATGCACTGCAGTTCCCTTTCTCAGCCATCCTTTATCCCAGCTTATTTGATTACTGCATTTGCTACTCACCAACTTTATAGTGCACGCAGCCTTCCAAGTCGCCCACCGTTGTCCAGCCCTGTTTCTTTTCCACCTCAGGATCATTGTGAAGGATTTTATTTCTTAACCACGACAAATAGTAAACTCGCAACTTGTTCTTCTTACCTGACCACAAAATGAAAAAAAATGATTTATCTCCATAGGAAGATACTTGCAAAAAGCCCTACCCAGGCAAACAGAAAGCTCTGCAAAACAAATCAAAACAACAATGAAGGAGAAAATGCTGCAACCACAGAAATCTCCCTCAGTTTTTCATCCACAACAGCTTCACTCCAGACTCCACCCAGACATGCGCTTTCCCATTAATCAATGACAGATACACATGGTAGTACCACACAAACATAAATGAGAAACTCAAGGGAACAACTCTTCAGCTATCTGGTTCTTAGGACCAAGACAACTTCCACTAGAACAGGAAACTCACGAAACAAAAGCACCGGAGAGTCATGCACTGAGATTAAAAATATATATATGTAACTGAGTCAAAATGGTTCTTTTAGACACAAAACTGTAGGAGAGCAGCAGGATGGAATGTGAGACCTGAAACTTCATCTGCTTGCTAAAAGCTGATGACTACGTTGTCAGCAGCCCTTCCCTTGAGCTGCAAGGGTGTAATATTTACCAGGCTGCACACAGAAACTGTGAGAGGTGTTTCTTCTCCACAGGTGAAAGAAGCTACCTGCCTAGGCTGCCCTATCTTCAACTGACACCACATCTGCCACTGCATCTGCCACGTCATCAAAGTACAGCTCAGACTTTTAACTCTCAATACAAGAAGGCCTCTTAGAATGCAAAGCAAGGTTCATGATAAACTTTACCACTGATTCTTTAACAATTAATGGCCTACAAAGCATTCGCTGAGCTAGTGAGAAGATGGCCCCAAATGCACATACTCAAAGCTTGCATTCTCCTTTCTCCAGCTGCTTGGAACCATTACAGTTCCACAGATTAAGCAGCTGCTGAGGAAGGGAGATCACCCCTGCTTTGACTAGTAGCCATTTAACAAGGCTCCATGAGGTCTCTTCGAAAGGAAAGGAAACAGGAGATGCCCTCAGGGACCCTACGAGTAGCTCCACGCTCCTGCTGCACCAGCCACAATGAGGAGCCGTGTGTCTTTCCAGTGTTTCTCAGCCACTGCAGGTGAGAGGGAGACAGGTGACCTGCCCTGCAGTCACTCTGGCCAAGCGACACCATACGGGTCTGTGCTGTCAAAAGCCACTACCTATCAGGATGACACACCTGGCAGCCTGCCAGCCAGGTCCAGACAGCTACAGAGTTCAGCTAAACGTCTTTAACTTGTCATTTAAATTTTCACACAATACCTACTGACAGATTAGCTCACAGGTGGCTGCTCGGGGGATACTGGCTACAGCAGGACAAGAGGCCTGAGCACTGAGACGAGCCCGCTACGCACAGCCAGCTCCGCACTGGGGGCTGGAGCTGGCACAGACCCCCTACCCTGATAGTAAGGGATCCCCTAACAGAGCTAGGCTTGTCAGGAAAAGCATCTGCAGGGGGCTGGGGCAGCAATGTGGGGAAGCCCAGCTTGCAAACAGGCTTCTCCATGGACTCCAGCACCACAAGCCACTGCATTAAAAAGACAGTCTAAAAGATCTTTTTATGATTACTTGGATGGGAAAGGACAGGAGGAAAAGAGGAGGCAGTTTCAAAGTAAAAAATCTGTTCACTAAGCTTAAAGTGGAATTGGAGAGGTAATTGCAAATACTGGATCTGCTACTCAATTTTAAAAACCCTTCTGTTCTGATGCCATGCAATGAAATGTGAAGTAACACTGCACTATCTTTTGTTTATCTCCATTACAAATGGGACTACAGACTTGGCAGTAAATTAGTACCCTGATTTACTTCCTGACTTAATATTTACTAAGCCATGTTTCATAAAAGGGTAAAGCCCTACCACTCCTGTAGCTTTCTAAGATCTGCAGGACTAGTGCAGGAAACAGTATTTCCGTAAGTTCCACATGTAAACAAGAAAAGGTCCTTCCATGAAAACACTGCAAATGATAGCCACAAGGACTCTTTTAAAAACACTGAAAAATAGGAAACATAGTTCAGATCAGCAGCCACTGCAGATCTGGGCAAGAAAGAGCTCAGAGGGCTCAGGGTCTCTACAATGTACCAAATGCTTTCAAACCCATACTGAGTCCCTACCCACAAGGAGACAAATTTTGCCTCAGATATTTCCACGGTTGTAGGTTCCCCAGTAGCTTAGTCAAACTTTAAGACTCAGAACAAACAGTACACATGGGAATTTCCCAGCATGCAGCTACTTTTTCCTTTTGATTCACATGATATGCACCAGGGTATTTCTCTCCAACCAGAAGTATTTTTCAAAACAACTGAGAAATATCTGAAGTGTGTTCCCATTGTGTTCTGGTGTCTAGACCACAAGGAAAAGTCACAAGACAGGAAATCCCTCTGCCTTTCTGCAGCCTGACATGAAAAGAGCAGAACCAGTTAGTTATATAAACATGGCTATGCATTTATTTCAACAAGTTATGCTGCTCTTAATGTTCACATTTGGAGTGGGAGAGATTAGATCCTTCTCCTTGTAAAGCTCTACCAGTCAGTTTAAACAGCTCTCAAAATTCTGGTATTTTTTATTTTTTGCAGGGATCTAACCTTTATGATCATGAAATAAGAAAGAAAACTCTGCTCCAGCCATCAAATGAACTAATCAGACAGTGAATTCTAGGAGAACCCCCAGCTTGGATTCTCCCACAGACATAATTCCAAATGCAAAGTCCTTTTCCCTATATTGAGTTTTTAGTTTTTATTGTCACTGTGGTTTCTAATTATTAAGCAGGCAGATTCCAACCAGTTCTTCCACTCTATCATCTGTTCTTACCTTCCTGGTGTCACCATCAGCCAGTTGGGCTGGCAAAACCCTCAGGGAGCCACAACTGGAGCGTGTTCTGCATGCACGTTGCCACTCTCTCCTCCAGCATTTTTATGACTCTGCACTGTATCACCTGAGCAGATGAAACTATGTTTTTTGCCTCTCAACAGCATAAACTGAAGCACCAATCAACTACTCTTGCTTTACCTGCAAGGCATTCTTGTACCATTTCTAGCAGGCTCAGTATCTCAGTATCAAAAGCTTTGTTGTCAGAAAGTTTTGTATTTCAAATATAAATTGGGCCAAGAACTGATTTCATGTTTTCAGACTCAAGAGTGTGTCTATTAAAAGCAAGTTTAGGTGACAATCCTCTAAAATTCCTAACACACTGCAACTTCTTCACACAACACAGTGACACTTTTCAAACCCTACCACCATCAGCACATCACTTCCCAAAAACTATGGGGAACATATGGCTGAGTGCACCACAGTGAGCTGAACAATACTTCCAGCGAAGCTGTAGCAGTGCTGGGACAAAGCTCAGAGACAGTTACATCACTGATCTGCCAAAACACACCATTTGCAGAAACATACCCTCACTCCAGCATTCCAATTTTGCCTGGAGAGGTGAAGCAATGCATCGCAAATAAAAAGACACTTGGAGAAGTCCAGCATGAGGGTAAAAAACTGAGATGTGCAGCACAGAAGACAAAAGCAGGATATAAGGGGAAGCCTGGGCATAACAGCATTATGGTTTCATTGAATATGTTCCCCTAGCCCTGCCTCTCACTGAGCAAGGATGCCTCTTCTGCCTCATACTCCAGTAACCTCCCATAAAACACAGGCAATGGCACAGACACAAAGGCATAAAACAACCAAAGATCAGCTGATTTCTTAAGGGTTAATGTAGCGTGTCTCCACAGAGGAAGCAATAGTTTTGAAGGAAACAAAGAAAACGGATGTGTCGGGGTACTCCAATTGTGACTGATGCAAAAATAAATAAACTTAAAACAATTATACACAAGACTGAATCACAGACACTTGTGATTTGTGTAGGATATGTTTCAAACCAACAGATTTTACACAAGTAGGATTATACGATATTTTTGTTTACAAGGTCTGCTATAGAATAAACTCTATCAAATAGTGCCTTTCAAACAGCTTATATTTTAACATACAGCATGAGACATCAAAAGGACACACAGCAGGTTGTGTATTTTTAAAAGCTGCTTGATTCATCTTTTTCTTTTTATAGATTTCACAGCATAGCTGTATCTGAGTATGTAGCAAGTGACAAGCCAATAAAATTCAGTTGCTCCAGACAGAAACAAATCCCATGTTGATGACAGCTGCATGGGCATGGCTCTTTGGATCTGTGGTAACATCACTCATGCACTAAATTCCACTAAATTGTCTAATGTGTATCCTTTTGAACAAGTGTTGGGAGAGCCAGAGAGCTCCTCCAGCACACTTTCGAGGTTCCAGAGCCTCAAAAAAATTTAGGTGGGTCTGAACAACAACAGCAAATCGTGTGAGAAACCTCATGTAACATCCTCTCCCTGTCACACACACAAAGCACAGCAAAGGCTGATTTCCCAAACAAAACAAAACAAAAGGTAAATGGCTGAACAACACCTGTGAAGAAAGACTAACAATGCACCACATCAAATTGTCCAAGAGTCTGGAACCTCAAGCTTCATAAAACACATTTTTCATCAGCACACACAAAACAAACACAAGCATCACCAGCACCCTTCATCTCCCATTGCTTTGCCATTCCCAAGTTGCACCCAGTGAGAGACCAGGCACCAATCTGCCTTCTCACTCTGGTTATTTCCACACCATGCACACACTGTACTCCTCTCTCTCACACTTTTACTGTACATCACTCTTACTTCCCTATTCTGCAAGAGCTTTCCCCATTCTACAGATTTTAACACACAAGAAAAACGTCCTTAAACCCAAGGAGCACACTGTGTTTTAGTTAGAAAGAGGCCAGGTTGAAAGCAATCATGACAGAGGGAAGGAATGCTATTTTCCCAAACTTCACAAAACATTAACTTCCAGCTCTCAAATACTGAACAAGGAAACACAGTCAGACATTTCCCACAAACTCATGCAGCATTTTTAAAGGTCACCCCGCAGAAGGAAGGACAGGGAGCAAGCAGGCATGGGTGTTGTGTGGAAAACGATTCACTTGCAGAAATGAACTCTAGACTCAGAGATGAAATGATGGAAAACCCACTGACTTCAGTCAGGACTTCCCCCTCAATACACAGGCTGCCAAGAAAATCTTTCTGCCATACCATGCCACATGGAGGAAAAATATAATGTTCAACAGTTAACTTTACCAGAAATTGTCACCAAGACATTCAGCCCTTCAAGTACATCCATTTGCTGGAATCGTCTTCGATTGATGAGTGGATAAACCTTCCCCTGCCCACTTCTGTCTAGCAGCATCAGACCACTTTCAGTGCCCACCAACAAGTTCACTCCTAGAAAAAACAAAACCAGAGATCCAAGTCAGTAAGCACTTTTTCTCACATATTCTGAGGAACTGATGATTGATAGAGCAACTGTCTTGTTTCAAGCAGGTCTAACCACTGCTAATTGGGTCTCCATTGCCTGTAGCCTAAAAGATCTCCTGATGTAGAGGCTCTCTACACTACCTGCCCACAGTGACTACTGACACCAAACAGCGTTCAAGAGAGTAAGAGACTGGTAGACTACAGAGAGCTTTTTAGAGCACTAGTTCCCAAAAAAAGAGGCATGCTAATGTTGGAAGGAGGGTTGAAGCACAAAGTGGTATGCAAGCCTATGTATTCCAAAGATGTGTTAGCTGTTGTTAGGGAGGTGGTAGCAGGATGCTCTTGACAAGGACATGGCAATAAAAACAGTTCCCACGGGGAGAAACAGGTTGTGTTGCAGCCCTACCACAAAAGGGTAGGTACCGGGTTTGTTCCCAGCTTCACAACAATCTTTTCCATCGGAATGTTAAAGCTAGAGGAACTACAGTAATCTTGTGTTTCCACAGGCTTCTCCTAAAGATCAAGCAAATATAGATGAGAAAAGTCAGTAGGCCAGTTTCTTTACACAAAGTTCCAAAGGTCCACTGGAACACTCCAAGAGTCCATAAAACCTTACTATTTAGAATCAATTACATTTTTTTACATAATAGATATATATGGGACTAAGTTTAAAAACTATTTATTTGCAATAGTCCAGAAGCTCACAAATTTTGCAGAGACAGTTCAAGTACAGTACAGGAAATGGAAATCAAACCAAATTTATGACTCACTTTATTAGACTTCCATGTTGCAATCCCAATATAAAACTTGCCATGAAGTAAAAAAAGCAAAACTCACAAGATGATCATAGTTACACTGCTTAATGGTCTTAATCCCTAGTAAGACAATTAACCCCCACATGCAACTATACTGGTGCCAATGGGCCATCTGGGCTGATCCCATAATGATCCTTTTCTGATAGAGCAGGTGGGCCCAGCGCCCAGGTGTGTGTGTGTGTGTGTCTCAGTGCAGTCTGCACTGACATGCCTTCTCACAGTACTGAAAAAGGGCATTATTGCTCACCTAAACACCCCCCTGGATACCAGGCATGGGAGAGGCTTGCAAAAAGGAGGGCACATTAAGCCTGACCCAGGGGGCACAAGGTGTCTCTGAAAGGGGAGAGGGTGTTAGGGGGAAGCAGTAATGATAGGGAGGGGGCTGAGCTGCTGGTGCTGGAGCACTCTTAAAAGCCTCTGGGTGGATGAGAAAAACAGATGTAGCCCACAATGAGTTCAGAAATTATCATGCATCTCTCCATTTCTCTCTACCCTTTTCAGTAAGAAAACTTCAGAGGTCCCAACAGTCCCAAGGCATCTTTGCTTAGATTTGCTGTTCGGCTACTTCTCCTGGGAGACCTGTCAACCTCCAGGCTCTCCTTCAGCTGCTGACACTTCCTTCATCCCTGTGCTGCCCACCGCTCACCTCTGCATCTCCCACATAGTTTGCACCCACTGGATCCTATCCCACAGCCCCCTTGGGCAATGGCCATTTCACCCAGGAGCATTTCACACAGACTGTCCCTCTTACTGGGAGACATCCTCAGATTGGGAAGGGCAGAAGGAAGCAGAGAGAGCAAGCCACACAAGTCAGGGCTTAGCACAGGCTGAAGCAGCACCAAACCAGCCAACGAAGCGCCCAGCAGCTGGTCTCCTTCCTGCAGCTCCAGCACCCACTGACTAGAGCTGTAAGCTTCAACATGCATTTCTGCACCTTTTCCAGAGTGGGTGCAATTCAAAGCAAGCCATATGCAAACTGCTCCCACAGGTTCCCGTCCCCTCTTTGTACATCAGGACTCCATTGCTCCTGCCTCCACCCTCACCTCTCTTGCCGCTGCCTTTCTGGTGCAGTTGTTCCTGCTTTGAGCTCTCATGCACACCTGTGCCAAACCCCTTCCCTTAGCTACATGCACTTTAGATGAAACTAATGAGGTACTATGCTGGTGGCAAGCAGAGCTTGTATTTTGCAGTGCAGACACCCTCCTCACTCACAGACAGCAGAGCTCTTCTACTGCCACCCTACAATTAAGCAGTTCTGGTTTTTTCAAACAAATGGAAATGCTTCCTGAAAAAGTACAGGCTGGCTGTGGAGGCTGGGTGTAAGAATCTGTGTTATTGCATCCATGTAATAACACTGACTTTCACCACTCAGAGCTAGAAGAAACAGCTCCTAATGCAATTAGCAGCTTGCCAGATACTACTGGCATTACCACTGGTAAAGGCAAAGTAAAGCAAAGAAAGTTGCCTTTTTTTGAACAGAAAGCATCACCATGACACGGTTTAATTTTCTTAAGGGTGAAGGAAGTGAAACATTATCACGAAGTAAGCATGTGTACCAACTTGTATCACCACCAGTTCAGCCCTAAATGTTCAATGAAGGGCTGTGTTACAGCTGTAAAACACCTCTAGGATTTTACACCTATTTTTTAAACCACCCTAACAGACAGATATATAGATCAAAGAAATATAAAACCATTAACACAAATTGCTACTGGCAAAACAAGGCAGATCAGAGAAATTATGAGTCATCTTTACTGACACCATATGATTTCTCTCTGCCTTTGGCCTCTCACAGCCTGAAAGTTTATATTTGCACAAGTCTAAACTTTATCAGAGAATGTTACACAGGAATTCAAGCAGAAATAGTGTTGAGGCAAAAATTCTTTCCAGTAAATTCTGGAAATAAAGAAAACAGCAGATAGGAAGACAAGGTGTTGGGAGAGCTATTTCACTGACACAGGTTTGCAGGAAAGACGATTGGGACAAAAGTGCTGTTCTGAGAAACAGGAAATGCTGGACATAACCCCAAAAGAGAAATAAAGCCTTGGAAAGAGCTATAAAAAGTAAAAAAGAGAGGGGACTCTGTTACCTTTACAATAATTGTATTCCTTAGGGCAATGGCCAATTCTCTTCTTCCTAAGTTTTTTAAATGACCTGCATGTGCATTTATAATCTGCCAAGTTTAGGGATACTAGATAAGTATGTATGTAATGTACACAAGCATCAACTATTAACATTTAGATAATGAAAAAATTAATTCACAGATTCTGGCCAGGAAACAAACAACACAGAAAAGCCTTCACTAGGGGTTGCAGCAGAGATTCTACACTGTAGCAGGCAACAGACACTGCTCGAAGCCTGATGAAGTGTGGGATCCTGACTGTCTGACACCAACACAAATTATCCCTAGTGACAAGAAGACCAGACAGACTTGGTCAGCTGACATCTCATACCCAGCTTCTCTCTGCAGTAATCACTCTTAACAAAGCTAAGTCTCAGAATGGGAAATGTTCCTCTATCCTTTTCTTTTCCATCTTACTTCCTACATAAACTGATGACTGAGGCGACAAGTCATCTTACACAACACACCTTAATCAAGCCCTGTAACAATACATTGCAAGAGCCTCAAGAAGATGATAATTTTTCAAAAGAATACCCTGTGTGCACCAGGTGTACACTGCAAGGACTACTACATGCTCCCAAAAGCTGCAAGAGATGTACTAGCAGGGTTTAGAAAGGGCTGAAAAGGACATCCTGATGAACTGCATGAAGCCTCTCCCAGACAACCTGTGACAGAAAAGAGGACACAGCCTCAAGCTATGCCAGGGCAAGCTCAGGTTGGATACCAGGAAGAACTTTTTCACTGAAAGTATGGTTAAGCATTGGAACAGGCTGCCCACAGAGGTGGTAAGAGCCATCATCCCTGTAAGAGTTCAAGAAATGACTGGATGCGGCACATAGTGCCATGGTCTAGCTGATCCGGTGGTGTTAAGTCAAAGGCTGGACCTGATGATCCCAGAGGTCTCTTCCAGCCTTAATGATTCTGTGATTCTCCATCTAAACTGTGCCATCAGAAGCATGTATGTACCAGTGGGAAATTATAACAAAGCAGAAGCAACATACTGTAAAAAACAGAATAATAATCAGGTCTTGCAACAAAAAAGATGTAAGCAAGCACTGAATAAACGCAGAGAAACAGCTACAGTTTTGGAGATACATTATCAAAAGCTGAAAGCTCCTATTGGCACATCTACATTTCAGGAATGGCAAGGGAAGAACACGTTTGCATTACCCCATAAGGCCGCACACAGTATCTCAGAATTGAATCTCTTCTTGTATTTGCGAATCTCTGGTGTGTCACTCTGTGGCCGCGTATTTGTGGGATTCACATTGACAACTGATCCTTTCCGCGTAGGGTCTTGCCTTATTGCCTCTGATCTCATTGCTTCACTAGAAAATCCTACTGAAAGAAAAAAAAAGGAAAGCGCATGTAATACCCTTCAAGTGCTAGATTCTGGACACATATTTTTTACATCATACAAACCAAATCAGTAACTGAGAACACTGAGAGAGTCCTAATTTTTGTAAGAAATGTAAATGGAAAAAGAAAATAAATTATGCAATCCATTGCAAAACAAATAAAAAGCATGATGGTAACATTCTTAAGTACTTTAAAGAGCCACTGAAGTCACTGAACCCTTTTTCAATTGTTGTCTTCAGCTACTTTACTTACCCACAGAAGTCACAGTTGTCCCGCTAGATGGAGAAATCTGTAGTAATCTGGGGTCTATAAAAGGTGTAAAGGAGGAGGAAGATTTGTGTTTCTGGAGTGTGTTACTAGCGGACTGAGTCTGCAATGTAAATTTCAACTTTATTAATATTAATGACAATAAAAAGCATGGATAACAAACACCAACATTTTAAAGTCACTATGGAATATGCTACAGAGCCTCCCCAAGCTTTTATACTTCCTTTATAGATACACAACGCACTGCAGGCACCACACCTGAGCTAGATACATATCCACACTGCACATGTTACAGCAAAAGGTAATTAGCTGAATTGTCATCCCTGAACCTCAGCTGCTAGCGAAGCTTTTTAGTACAGACCGCTACAATCAGGCACAAAGCAAGGGAATGTCTCTCCTTTTGAAAATCTGCTTAAATGTATGTATACTATTTTATCTGCAAGCTGTCCACTACCTACAACTTTTGAATTTATGAAGCATCTCCTGGATTGAGGATTAAATTCTGAAGTTTGATCTCTTGGCTTGTGCAACAAATCAGAACCATCTGGGATCAAGCATTCACTTCTATGATGGACTACGTTTCAATGTTTGCTACTGTTCATTCTCCCTATTTTGTTTAACCTGAGCCTCTTGCCAGAAAGCTGCAGCAGATTCTTCCACCTTTATTTGACAAAGCAACATATTAAACCTGTATCGAACAAAGGGGCTCATTAGTGTGGAAGGTGTAGCAAACAGTGACATGACACTATGAATATGTAGTGGATAAAATCACTGGTGCTTGTTGAGTTACGAAGTCTAAACATGAAAAAACATAAAGAAAGAAAGAAGACAAGTGAAACAATGAACTGTTAAAAGTGGAAATGGAACAACTTAAAAACCCTTGACAGTTTAGTATTATAGCGACAACATATCATACTGAAGCAGAATGGGACAAGTGGAAAAAAAAGGTGTGTATGTATATATATATATATATATATATATAAAAAGAGTGTGCATGTGGTAAGTTATACCAAGCAGTACTGGGTTTTTGCTCAGTTTTATGCAAACGTAGTTACAAGACACTTCTTTAACATTAACCAATCTTCAACCTCTGATCTTCCTAAGCCTCTATAGAAAAAAAAAACCGCAGCAATGGGTCTTTGGAGTTTATCCCTGCCCTGAACAGCCCAACACCAAAAGGCTCCTTCGTCACCAGGCACTACCACAGCCCCCACTTCCCAAGCTGAGTTAACTGAACCCTGCTTACATATTGCTTAGATCAAAGTCATGAGCAAGCATATCTCTGGATCAATCAACTGATCTCTATAGCCTACAAGAGTGTGCTTTTAGAAAGATCAAAGATCAATGAAGCATAGCTGAAAATTATGTATAAAGCTAAATGAATTTCCAGGAGGAAATTCTCCCTCCCACCCACCTGCTATGTGGTTAAGAAGCATTTTTGATTATGTGGTAAACATGTGCACTGCCATAAACCTACCCAGCTCACTGCAACCTCTCCTCATCACAACACTTGCACACCTCCACGGCAGGACTCTACCCTGAGAAGCAGCAGGTTATTTTCACCAAGTTTTGCCTGCCCTGTACCACCCCCTGCTTCAGAGGCTCTCCTTGAAAGCCAAGCTGGCCACCCAGCCAGGAGTGGAGACACCAGACAAGGCTCCCCGCTCACTGCTGGGGCTGGTAATGGGCGAACGGCCCTTTGTTCATTCACATGTGTGCACCTCCTCTGCTGCAAGGAGCTAACACACATGAAGGACCAGGCTTTCCCACCTGCACCCAGCAAAGGAAGGCACTGTCCTGGGATCAGCCCAGGACAGCAAGAGGGAGCTTCCCCCATGGTAAAGCCTTCTCCACCTGGACACAATCAGCGCTGGTGGAGAACAGTCATCTTTACACAGCTGCTTCTCAGAGTACATACACACTTGGAAAAAACTCCAAATATTTTCCCCCATTAATTATTCCAAAATAACAATACCTCAGGCTTTTTACAACCCTCCCAGGCAACACCTGATTTGTTCACCCAGCCCAGGTGGCAAGCTTTAGTGAGCAAAATCCCTCCACAGCCACTTCCTCTCCCAAAGGGTGAGTTTCCACAAGCAGCTCCTCATATGTGTGGAGACACTAGTCCAGCCTTTACTAACAAAGCCAAAATTAACTGCTAATTCTGAAGAGGCACATTGCTTGCAATTAGCCTGCTCCCGGAATAAAACAGAATTAAAAAGAGTATTGGCTTGAAAATGCAGTAGTCAAGTTTAGTTTAAAATGAACGCCATGCAATTAATGACTCACTAAAAGGAAGCAAAAATAGTAAACTGGCAAGTTTGGCGTGGGACTGCTCTAGAGTTAAGGGCTTCTTACACAGAACTGAAATGTGTTATTTGGGAGGTGGGAACAAAGGTGACAGAAAAAAAAAGCAGGGGAGATTGGCTGGAGTTCCTTTGCAAACTAGCTACTAGGCAATGCTGCTATAACCCTATGAAAGCAGCCAGCTGTGGTGTAAGACATACCTCATTAGTAGTTAGCTTGTCCTGGGGTGTCTGTGGGGACATGG
This sequence comes from Ploceus nigricollis, assembly GCA_013399945.1. Lineage (NCBI taxonomy): Eukaryota > Metazoa > Chordata > Aves > Passeriformes > Ploceidae > Ploceus > Ploceus nigricollis. The sequence continues at coordinate 959,614 of VXBC01001707.1, read as the reverse complement.
TGGGTGTCGGCTGGCTGGAGGATGGGGAGGAGGAGGTGGAGGAAGTGGAGGAGGAATGGCTTTGCTGTAAGAGATCTGGCAAGAGGTGAATGCGACCGGCAAAGCCATTGCTCTCATGATGGCTGGCACGCTTTTTGTCAACTGTACTCTGTAGAAAAAACAGGCACACTTGTCTTGCTCAAGTGCTGCTTAAAAGTCTATATCCCTAACAACCTCTCTCCTTTTCTCCCTCACTTCCTANTTTTTTTTAAATAAGCTGATAATCCGTGTTTTGATGCCTGCATGGAAAGGGAAAGTGGGCAGAGCTACTAGAATTCATGAAATTCCCACCAGCAGGAAAAAGCTTGGTTCATGTGGTTGACTTGCACAGCCAGTTCCAGCAATTAAGAGAACAACAACTGCACTGCTAAGTCCAACACCACAACAGGGACAAGCACATTTTTGGGGGTGGGGTGAGGATTTTTTTCCCTATTGTTTTGTTTAAAACTAACTTAGACCCTATACAGATAGCAGTTTGGACTTTCTGGAGAATCGCTTCAGCTAACTATTTAAAACAATAACCATGACATCTTAATTTTCAAACAAGAGGACTCAATTAAGAAATTGGCAATCAGCTGCGAAACTCAGAAATGTGATTACTGAGGAAACTCCTATAAGCTAGCATGCTCATTAACACACAAGCTCATTTAAAAACAGGGAACCATTATGTTTCAGAGGCACAAGAACGCAATATTTTCTGAATCAAAGGCAACAACACAGCACTCTATTCTGTCCACATTCTCTGCCTCACCACCTATTTTGCTTCTCCCCCACACCAACTGTTGTGTGAATTCGCATGTACATGTGTGTGTGTATGTTATCTGGGTGGTCTGTACACCCTAAACTACAGGTTCAAAACAGTTTTAAAAAACTTTGAGTGCTCCCACCCCAGCTCCCTCCCAGCCTCACTCCTGAGACACATATTTGGTTCTGTGGTAAAACTAAACTAAGTTTTTGCTCCAGGTACTTGCTCCACACACCTGCAGCTTTTCTACCCTTCTCTCCCACAGACTTTGAGATATTCTGCATGGTGCTGCCATGAGTGTCACTGGAAAGCATGCAAAACAGAAGCAAGGGGTGAAGGGCTACTCTCCTCTTTGCATGCATCTAACATCTTGCTCATCTGAAATTCTCTACAGCTGCATCTTGGTAATACGAACAACAAATATAATGTAGAAACAGCATGGGTGAATGAGCGAGTGGGTTAATGAGCACAGAAAGGGTGCAGCACTGCACAGGGAAGGATAAGCAATACCTGTCGAACAATTAAGGTGCCCTCCTTAGAAGGAGTCAAGGCAGGTTCACTCTCCACATCATCATGGACAATCATGGTTTTTACTGACTCTGTTTCACCATTGCTCAAGTTCAACGTTGACCTATTTGTCAGACAAGAAATAACTGGAGTGAGATAACAGCACTAGTGCCCTGGCTGTCATTGCCCTGCATCATGGCATACTCAGAATTAATTTGTATTGTGGCCAGAGTGGAATAGTTACATAAGCTGCCTAGAAAAGCCTCTCTATATCAAAAAAAAAGTCAAGATATTGTTAAATAGTTTCTTGTTTTGTAATAAATCAAGGGAGAAGAGGGAAAGGACATTGAGAAGACTATCCTCAGTGTTTGAATATATGAACATATGAGGCTGCTGCGTCTTGCTCATTGATTGTAGTAAGCTGAAAGAACTAACATACAAGCGAAAATGCTAACATTTTCCTTCATTCCCCTATAAGGCAAAACAGATGCAAAACACTGTTAGAGGGACTAACACTGCTCGGACATCATCTGGTCCAGAAGTAGATTCATCTGCTCCTTCTTGTTCCATATCATCATCTTCCTCATCTGTTGTCCCTGACTCCTCACTTGAGGATGAGTAATCCGTTACTTTATGTGGAGGTCGCACATCCTCTACTGCTCGCAACTCCTTCGCCAATGCAGTTAAATCCTGTTGGGAGAGGGAAGAAAAAAATGTTAAAACTGCTGTTGCAAGTGAGAGAGAAGAGTTTGTAAGACAAACCCACAGAATTAGTGCCCGAATTTGTTCACTTGTTCACTTCCGTGTTTCCATTGCCCCAGCAGTACTGTTTCCTTTTACTTACTCATTCCTAACAGTTACCAAAACTCACTTTCTCATAAACTCAAGCACCCGAAGAGTCAGCCTAAGGAGGTCTTGTCGTATCTTGTCGTAGAAAAATGTGCATACTCAGAAACCCTATCAGGGCTTCTATCCATATCCATATCGGTTCGATCCCCATCCATACTCAGAAACAATCCTGATTTATGACTAACTGCAGTATCGTAAGAGATATGGCTACTGAAGAAAGTTTCAAGGAAAGACAGAAATGCTGTGAAAACCCACTGAGTTCCCCAAGATACAACGGGACACAGAGCTGTAATCAATTGTAATAGCAGCCAGATGTAGAAAACGTCAGAAATCTTTCACAGAAAGTAGGAAAAGTGTAAGGTCTTACCACTTCTCCCTGCACCATTCAGCCCAGCATTGGCACATTCAGGACAAACGCACGATCATTGGTCCAGCCCCAGGAAGGAAGCACAAGATTGAAAGAGAGAAAGGTATGGATTAGGAAGGAAGAAGACCGGAGAGAAGAAATCAATCCCAGAAGCAGTGCAAAATCTAATGTTTGCAGTACTGATGCGCACAGGCAATTGCACAGCCCAGAACATGCTGCTAGATCCACAGTTACAAACTCAACTCCAGCTGTTCACCCCTGATGGCACTGAATGAAGCTCTCAGTGTACTTTTTGTGAATCTACCTGAAAGAGAAGGAGGACAGGGGAGGTGGATGCAACTCACAGCAGGCTTGATAGGTCTGAAGACTTCCTTTTTCTCTTCAGGCTTTTTAGGTGCACTTTCATGGCGCTGTGATGGCGAACCCTCCGATTTGGATGATGCTGCACGTGCCAAGACCCCAAAAGGAACACAGAACAAAGCAGATTAAGCAGGGGGCTAAAATATGTTTTCTTACTTCACTCTGGAGTGAGGAAGAGACTTGAGATGACTATTAGGAGTGTCTGACCACAAGACCTAAGTTTCACTGGTTCACTACTACATTGTCCCTGAAGGACTATACAAAAACCACCATAAGCTGTGATTTGTATAGGTGCAACTGACCTATGTCTGAAGCCAAAGTAAACGGTCACAACAATTGTAAACCAAAGACCCAGGTGTGGCCACAAGCTGGAAAACCTCCATCATCATCCAATGTAGCCCAGCTGAGACCTATCCATGGCAGTCTGCACCCTGTCAACAACCATCAAGGTGACAGGCAACAAGTATCAAAATGTGCCCTTGCACACATGAGGAAGGGAGGGAGCTGTGAGGCCATGGACACCGGGCTGTTTGCACATAGGAAAGTGCAGCAGTGCCTGGATGTGAATCCAAGAACAATGAAACAAACAATTTGACAATGATTTCTGTGCCCGCTGCCTTTCCCAAGCAAGGACATATGGCCAAGAGGGTACAGGAAGCCAACCCATCTATGACACTGCATGCTCAAAGGCTGTTCCCTGTAATGCTTATCATATTTAATTACTGAGTGCTTCACAGCTTAATAAAATGAGAAACACAATGTTACAAAGAGTAGGAGAAGGACTTACATCTCATCCTGAATCGTTCTCCAGACCCGCTCTGAGAGCCAGGGTGGGAGCCAGGTTGTGAGCCAGAGTTGCTTGAGCCAGAAGAACTGCCACTGCCTGGCCTTGGTACAAGCTTCTCCACCCTTTCCCACAGCAGACGAGGCTCTATATTGCTGTGTCAAGGGAGGAAAGAAATTCTTTGTCACATATACTTCAGTCCGAGATTCCCAGCTCTAAACTGAAACATCTCTCTCTCTCAGTGTTTTGCTAATAACTCAACTGAAAGAACACTTTAATGCTGAGATCAAGGAATCAGTAATGCTTCGCAACCCAGGCAGTGGCTCCCTTTGAAATAACTATTACCGTATTTATGATGGACGAAAAAAAAGCTTAGGTGGGTATAAGCTACTCCTTTCATTTGGAATTATCTACCTTCCATTCTTACGTATATAACCTGAAGTGGACAATTCTCTCAGACTGCATGCAGCAGGTTTAAAATTGGGTCAGAATTATCCTAGGCATTAAACATAAGCCAAAAAGAATACCAGAATACCCTCACCCCTATCCAGTGAGCTAATTCCACGGTGGCCTGCCCATGTTGCTCTGTTGAGCTCAGGAGTCAGCGCTCTCCTCCCCCTTCCTGACCTTGGGTGCTCTCTGTGCCACAGCCCATGGAGGCTTTTTCCCCCTCTTAAAATCTGGTTCTGCCTAAGAGGCCAGAAAGTTTCTGAGGTCTCTTCACTTTAGATGTTACAAGCCCTTCTGCTGCCAGTAATCCCCACAGTATACCCAAGCTGACCTGCTGCACCAAAAGGCAAGACATTCATAAATGGCCACATTTGTTCCAAAATTTGAAGGATATTTGAAATTATTGCAAAAATTACAGGGCAGGCAACTCAGATGAGAAGAGGAAAGAAGAAATTTTGTCAGCATTTGTTGACACATGTGCCACGTCAAGAGAAATTAATCATTACTGAAAAGGGATCCAACACCATATTCCTTTCACATCCTACAGGCATTGCCAAAAGCCGTCTGGAAATGTCTGGCTTCCCATATGCTTCTTCCTTCCAATTCAAGAAAAGCAAGGACTCATAGGCTTACAAACCTCGTGGAATTCCTTTGACCTGCTTGGTTATTTTGCTGCCCACTGCCCTGCAGTGGGGAATCACGGCGGGACAGGACAGGTGATCGGGACGTTGTTCTCACAGGTACCTTGGGAGAAAAAAAGTTGTGTTAAACCCATGAAGAAGACAGAGAGGACAGGAAGATAAAACTTCTCCTGCCACAGAATATATTCTTAAGATCTTAACAACATGTTCTAAGTACAAGCTAGCATCAATGACCAAAAGCAGTAAACAAACACCCACAAAGCCAAAAGCCTTAGCTGTGATGCTGTTCAGAATTTGAATAGAACTTGATGTTTAGTCTTAACATTAAATAGTGTTTAATGGTTATAACACGAACACGTACACGCCCCGCTACCCTCCCAACTACTGAGACATTTGAAAAGAATACGGCATTTTGACTGAAGCAGGGGAGGCACAAAGCAATTTGCTGAAATAGCATGAGAATTAGGAGAATAAGCTTAAGGGAACCAAACAAATGCCTAGGAATGGATCAGCAGAAGGCAAAGACTGGTGGGGGGGGAGCAAGAATATACTCAGAAGAAGCAAATCCCAGTGGATGGGAGGAGGGATGGAAGGGGGAGAGGAGGAGGAAATATATTGAATGTTTCCTTTTTGTTCAGATCCATCTCAATTTTAAGTAAGTGTATGATTCATAGTTTGGGTTGCAAAACGATGAAGAGGAATATTAACTCTGAGCAATAACCTCAGGGATATTTTGAATTCTTTCCTGAATATGGTAATTATTTGTCACCTTTGCATAATAAATTGTTTCTCTGAAGTAACTGCATTCTATAAATAATTACCAATTTTATATGAAGCTTCAATATTGTACTTCAGGTTGATTATCATTAACCCATTGACTGAATACCTACATTATGATCTGCCTTCCAAAATACTGTTACCAGTGCTGGCACAAGGGCACGGTCATCCCAGTGCCCAGGGTATCACATCCTTAAGAAAACTGTAATTAATAATAAAAAAATAGCACACATCTGTCTTTCTACTCCTTACCCTTGGAGGCACCTCGTCACTGTCTGATCTAGCCCAAGCCTTTTGGGTGGGGTCGGGTACCTCCGACTTAGAGTCAGAACTCTGATTAAGCACTTCACTGCGTGAAGGTGGATATGGGTCCTGGGAACGAAGATGGTGATGAGCAAATTTGGGAGAAGGGTCACTGAAGGAATGGGATCGCGAGACAGGGGAAACATTGTTCTTGAGAGATGCCAGATGGGACCACTGTACCTTACAAGAAAACAAAACATAAAACATTCAATGCGCTCAGTATAACCGGCTTTCCAATTAACACAGAATAAAGGCAGGTGGGGCAGGCAGAGACAAATTGGTTATGGCATTAGGTAAGCGTGGGGTGGAATCGATGCACTTAAAAGCAAGGCAAGCGCCCAAAGAACGTTAACAGACTGAAAATACAGCACATATGCATTTTTTGTGTGATGCGCTCTCCACACACACGTACACTGGTGCCCAGAGGGAAAGGGGATCCAATATCTGCACCATGAGCCTCAGTTCAAAGGCCACTCAAGACAGAAGTCACCTTCTGTTCCCTGGTCTTCAGTGGGCTTTGGCCAGGTCTCATGGCGGGCTGGGAAATTTGAAGTGGACATCCAATTGGAGCAATGTACAAAATTAAAGAATGCTGTAAACTGGGTAAACCAACAGACATTTACGTTTCCTAAGAAATTCAGGGACTGGATACAGCTTGAAACTTTTGGAGAAAGACCATAACACAAAGCCTTTATTCCTTTACAGTTATTGCAATATATATAAAAAAACATAATATATATTGTATATAGTATACATATGTACAATGCACATTATACTTACACCATATATGTACTATATACTGTACATATATACATATTTATACACAAAGTACACACACACATGCACACATATTCAATTACACATACTAAGAAGGCATAACAGTGACTAAGGAGTTAAAACTCCATTAGGATTTCCAGTGACATCCATATTCCCTTCAGCCTACTTCCTCTTTGTGCATAAGCCTGTGTTTCAGAGTTAATTTCTGAAACTAAGGAGGAGGAAAAGTCATAACTGAGGAACACGTTGTTTTCACACCTAATGATTAAGCAAAACTTTGCTTTCAATCCCAGTTTCAGTAGGCTGGCTGTATTTGTTTTTATGTTATTATTATTTCCTCAATTTTAATACACACAGCTATTGAAGAGCCTGATTATCCTTAATATGAGTGAAAGACACAGACTTTTAAAAGTAACTGGCACAGAGTATGAAGATACAAGTCCAATATTTTGAAATAATCATAGAGGTTTGAATAAAAGCCAGGAAATAATGAACAAGAGATGAAGTTCTGTCCTGATTTCTCCCACTCTGCCGTCTGTTCAAATTCTCCTGTTGTCGAAAAGATTGGCAATACCTAGTCACAATCAGGGATGGTTTTAGCTTGCACTGTCATCAACAGACTTTATGAAAATTCTGCATGGAAACAAAGGAACTAAATGCAGAACTCTACCATTTAATTTAGCATACCTAAACTGCTCAGAATTCATGGGCTATGTCTAACTTTTAGACAAAGGTTACTTTTTCAATTCATGCCATAACTCCTATGAGATCAGGTATCAGGATCTGGAGGCTCTTGGTTAGAAAACAACAGAACAATGGCTACCATGCAGCTCAGTGGTTTCAACCTCTTCTTGATTTTCCAGGGGTGGTACAGAGCTTTATTTAGCAACCGCAAGCCTACTGACAACAAACTTGCTTTTCTTAGATATGTTTTGCAAACTTTTTGAAACAGTGCTCACACTGTTAAAACCCACTTGTTTAGTTAGCTTTTTTCTGCAAGAATTTTAAAAACCAAGCAAGTGCACTTTTTTCTTGAGCATTCTTTTTAGTAGTAAAAACCTTGCACAGAGCAAATTCTGAACTGTAAAATGCTCTGCAACTGCCACCAGCATTTAACCCACTGTGTCACTGCTGCACAGATAATAATGGGATACAACAGTCCTAGTCTAGCTCTAACATGAAAAAAACCCAAACCAAAAAAACACACCAAATCAACCAATTTACCAATAAAATAACCAAAAATAGACAAAGAGTAAATCTACAGAATAAGCTGTTTTGTATAATAGTACTACCCTTTACAAAAGGCTTTTTAAGTGCAAAGATCTGCAAATTTGAAGGAAACATGTTAGGACTTCTGCATTCCCTCCAGGCTCACCAAGATTTTCCTGGGCACTTACCTGGGGCTCCATTGGCCTCTGCAGGGCAGGCTGAGCAGGTTCCGAGTTTCCATTGGAAAAGGACTCTGATCTTGAAGGCACTGGTGGCTCCAACACTTTGCCCATCTGTTTAGACTGTGCTTCAGGGGAGCCCTGATTAGTTTTTCTAAATCTCTCCTCCACCTAAGCCAAAATAAATGGAGGTTAAGCCTCGAGTCAGTAAAACCAATTACAGTAGAAATACAAAGGGGAGTACCACCTTTTCTTTACCACAAAGAAAGCAAATACATTTGGGGTTCGGCAAGACTTTTTCCCTACCACTTTTGCCAGCACTCTAAGTTCACTGAGTGAACTACCCTGTTACATGTATCTCTTCGAGCCAGGTGGGATGAGCTTTAAGAGATAAGTATCACACCCAAAATAGCTCAGCTACTTTAGATGGCCTAAAAATCAGCAGGATGACTTCTGTGATAGTGTTAGAAACATAAAAGTTTTAATAAAAAGCAAAATAACAAATCTCTTAGCAGAGAAAAAGCTGAGTCAGGGTAAGAAGTTCTTGCCCTGCTAGAAACACTTCACAAAAGCAATTACTTCCTTTGTTCTCTTCTTTTTCTAGGGAATTGTTTAGGCGGGACCTTTTGGCTTCTGTCCAATTGGCTATCCTTAAATTTGAGGTGAAGTCCCCAAGGTCCTATAAGGTGTCTTAAGCAAATTAAGGAGAGAAAGTTCTGGGCTTCTTTCCTTTTTAAGGAGACAAAGGGTAACTTGTTTGCTCCATTAGCACGAGGTGCAGTCCTACACTACACCAAAGCTCCAAGTATGCCAATATGGATAATCCATGCTAGGAGGAGAGGAGATACAGGAGGTAGCAAGATGTGAGATAATATGATTAAAGAACATTATGGGCCTTCTTTCTGCCTAGACTAATTATCCATCACTACTTTCTTCACAGATAATAAAAAAGATATAATAAACAGAAACAACTTTACAATATAGAAGTATTTCCCACTGCTATCCCTTACTTTAGCTGCCCACCTTATGCAAACAATGGTTTTGGATTATCTGCTTTCCTGTGCTTCTCTCTTTAGCAACAGAAGAAGAGACAGGACTATGTTTCTCTACCAGGTAATACAGGAGTCTGTTCAGCTTTAAGCACAAAAGTGTAGAACTTATCATCTCTCTTATCAAATACTCTCAGCATAAACTCAAAGGCTGTAGAGGACAGTCCCATCAGTTTGTTTCTTGTTCTCAGGAAGGTGTAGAATTGATCTTATGTTAACCTTAAGAGCTTCCTGAGGAGAAGACTAAATCAGAATGTGCTCAGTCCTCAGAAGACCATCAAGCAAGGTCCCCATGGAGAAACGTCACCTCTTTCAAGGCCACAACACTGACAACAAAGTGAGAGCTATGAAGGACAAGAGATGGAGGGAGAAAAGAAACAGCCTTTCATTTCCTAAGAAAGTCTGTTGCTAGAACCAAGGCAGCATGTGCCAGGTAAGCTGCCTCTGAGGAATGCTAAACTCCCAGTATTTTATCAAAGCACCAAAGATCAAACTGGAAGCTTGGGATGATTTAATTTGCTTTAACCCTTGTGCCCAGAGCACAAAACCAGTATTGGGATGATTTCCTAATGCTCCCTAGGAGTGATGGTCTGGAGAGACTGGCTTCCAGAAGACAGGCAAGTTTCCAGACTCCTCGCCTCAGGTGGGCTCCTCTACAAACCCAACCTGCCTCTGCATTCCAAAATTTGAGGATAGTACCAGATTGCCTATAGGGACAAGCAGACAAGCTTCTGTTAAGGTCTACATAAAACACACCATGTCTTGGGAAGAGTACAACAATAATGGAGGCAAGCATCTTCACCAAGCAATCATTTTCACCACTGTGTTCAAATTCATAGAGGCATTCTTTAAAGTCTAAAAAACAGGCCAGACTCCTTGTTATGAATAGAATAAGGAAAAGCCTCATGTCCTTCTGTCTGAAGCAACAGGTTTTCACATCTCTAGCTGTAGATGATAGGAAGTTTCTTCTACAAAGCACATAAACTGCATGAGCAACATGTCCTCAAAACCAGACAAGAAGTGGCAAGGAGACAGAGTGCATTCCTGGACAGAAACAGGTCCTATTCCAGTCATCTGACTGTCTGTACCTGAAAGTGATATTAAGTTCTAAGCTCCCTGCTGTTTCCCAAAGCCAATCTTAGAATTCCTTTTCCTTATATCCTCATTGCTACTGCGATGAGGAAAAAAACTAATCACCATTAAACTTTGCCAGTCAGGAAGGTGAGTCCACTTCACCTTACCATCCCAATGGTCAGCATCTCTGTAGGTGGACACTTTTTCTGGAGAGCAGTATGGCTGAAAGTATGAGGCACAGAACACTCATTCCAATTCACTGTTTTATGTAAAGAATGATGTCAGAGTTAATGCCTGCTGTCAGGATTAAATGGTGGCATTCCCACTGTCAGGTATCAAGACCTTATGGCTATACTTCTATCACACTTTTTAAAAAGACTATTACACAATGATCTCTGGGAGGATCTGACTAACCAATTTTTCTGTCTTTACTCTTTTGGGCTAGAGCAATCACAAAACAAAGACTACAACAGGAAAAACAACTGAGTCAGTGGTTCTCCCAAAGGATGGAACACTTGAATCTTTTTCTCTCTTTCAGCTCTGAAAGGAAAATGAAGCAGATACAGTTCTGCATCCCTCCAAATCCCAGCCAGCATTCAGGCTGGACAGAAGTGCTAGATTGGCACTATGCTTTCACTGAGGTGAGCCAAGAGCATGCAACAAGGACAAGAGGGCTGGTTCCATGTCTGCACCATCACATACCAGACAAATCTGAACTTCTTCCAAGTAAGAAAGACCTATCAGATACTTCAACCATCAAGCAGAATGGATGAAATAGCACAAACATGGTTTATTAAGAACTTGGACAACAGCATCTAGAACAAAATGAGTTTGTGTCCACCAAGCCCAAACAATAGTACTTCAAAGACTAAGAGGCACTGCTGGATGAAGCTGAACCGAGAGCTATTTTATCATGTTTAGTAGGCCTAAATATATTTTCTGTTCTTGTTCCAAAATGTATTTACCTAGTTCCCACATGCAGCTGATGAATGCCATTAAGAGCTTTGACTAACACTGCCCAGTCTGGTGGTTTGTGGGCAGTATGGTGCTCAAGGGAAACACAAGAATAAGATCACTGAAAGAAAGCCAAATATACATCAAAGAGGCGTTCACTTGCTTACCAATGTTACTCATGGACCAGTGAAGACTCACTGAAAGGCACAGCACTTGAGATCAACTTGTAAGTGCCTGAAGTCCAAGAAGGCAACACCATAGAGTTTCAAAAGAGCGGGACATGATCTCAGCAGAGAATACTTAACATTTCAAAAATGAAACTAATGAAACTCAGGTTTGTGTTCATGAGAAGGAAATTTTGAAAAGTGTAAGTTAAAACACCAAATGTGTACACATGTGCTGAGTGTTAACATCCATCACAGGTTTGTGCTTTCCAACTGCCTCTCAATTTCAAATCATCAGTATTTGCCAGAGACACAGAGCACTGCACCAACGCTTCCTAAGAAAACACATCTGATCAAGCACAGATACAACTTGCTGACATGATACTTCCAAAACCAGGTCCCCTTAGTCTGCAACCTTCCAGACCTTCTTTCCAACTTTTACACCTCAGAAAGTCTGAACTCCAGTGATTGCAGCAGAAGTACTCAGAAGTTGCCCTAGGGCTTGAAAACCAGTAACCAACAGTTTAAAATATCCTGCCCCTTATGAGTGGTGCTTTGGCCTCCAACTATACTGTAGCAGAATTGCAGTCATGCTGATGCCAGCAGGCAGAGAAGCAGTTAGCAGGACTCCTGTTCACTAGCAGGACTTACCTCACGTGCTCTTTCAGCAGGCTCATAGTGGGATTTTGGCTCAGGGGTATGATAGCTTTGTTTATTTCTCTCTTGCTGCTGCTGCTGTTGCTGCTGCTGCTGCTGTTGCTGCTGCTGCTGCTGCTGCCGCCTGTGATCGTGCTGCAGCGACAGGAGGTAGGCTTGCTCCTGCTGCAACTGGCGCTGGAGTCGCTCTGCCTGTCGGTGTTCCTCCATCTCTCGCCATCTGTATTCCTTTGAGAGAATGGGTGAGGAATTCAAGACATGACACTGACTGTATGGTGGACATGTCCCAACCAATCCCATTAAAAATGCACCTTTCTGGTTGCTGTTTTCTTTGTTTGTTTGTTTATTTCATTGTTAATGTGTAACCAAGAGCTAAGTTAGACCCATATGACTTGTGTCTTATGTTGGGAAAGTCATGAGTGTACTGCTAAGCTTGACATGATTGGAGAGTTATGACAAAACTGATTTTTATTAAAGGGAAAAAAAAGAGTTGTTTATACTAAATCCAGTGTTAAGTTCATAAAACAATGATTTAGTCCAACACTAGGCCATTGTATCCTGGGGTGGATTTACATATCATGTGTGCTTTTGATCTGTAACACAAGCACTCTAGTTCTTCACTGAATGCCAAGGTCTGTTCAGAAACTCGACCACCACACCAGAACTGTTCCACTTTAACATAAAGCCTCCTCTTATTGTCCAGAAAGCAGTGTGACCATACAGCACTTCTCATATGTGCCTGTCAGCCCACAACACTAGCATAAATGGCCTTGTTAATCAAGCTCCTTTGTTGTCATACTGTCAGTGCAGCTGTGCCCGACTGAGGGAAGCCTAGGACTGGCCGGATAAATGGATCCTATAGCTACTGAACAAAACAGATACAGTGCTTTACCAGTAACATGGCCTGCTCCTGGAGCAGCTGCTGCTGTAGAATTTCCAAGTGCCGCTGCTCCTCTTCTAGCTGTCGCCTGATATACTCCTGTCACATAGAAATTACCCAGCAATAAATTTATTCAAAAGGAATGCATCAGAACCCCCTGGGTGGAACACCACACGCTACTTCCCCAGTCCAGCTTTAATGAGAAATGCACTTTAGGATGGATTAGTGCCTGCAGAACAATTTAGGAAGCCCTGTCTCCTGAGCACTAGATTTTGGCCCCTTCTGTTCTGAAATTTGCACTCCTGCAAATGTTGCCGGCACAGGCCAGTGCTCATTTATGTATTTTGGAAGTGGTTTCAAGAAGCAGCAAAATGCACTTGAAGGTTTTGGTAAGTTAAAACACAGCAAGTCTGACTCAACACAGCCAATACAAAGTCACATGCAAGTTGTATTAAACATTAGTGTGTTGCACTGGTGCGATGAACTGTTAGCAACAGCTAGAGCCAGGCATAGTGTAGGCAGAGCTGGAGCAAGCTCCCCCAAACGGGCTCTGCCAAGTGCAGTTGGGACCTGCCCTGCCGAGTCTCCCCTGCCGCCCTCACCAGAAGCCTCTCCTGAGCAAACACTGCCAGCCTTGCTGAATTATGCGATGGTTATGACACAAACAAACATCCACCAGGAAACAGAAATTAGACCAAACTTGCTTGCTCTTGCCATCTAGCCACCTCTTCGCCTGCAGCCTCAACAGGTCAAGACATTTACCCTCGCTTCACCTATCCCCTAGAAGAACTCGAACTCTGAAGCACCAAACCCAAGCTGGTAACATCCTATCATGCAATTAATGGAAGTATGTAACATGTGCATGCGCACACACACAAGCACACGCACACATTTACAGTGTATGCATAAAGAAATTAATGGATCAGTGATACAGTGATGGGAGTTAGGAAGTCTTGTGACAGACTGATGAGATACACCATACTGTTGTTACGCACATTGGCTGAGCCACAGTTTGAGTTAACAAAAATCCTAGGAGGGAACATGCCTTTTCTTCTAAAAAAAAGAATAAAAATTCAAAGTGGTTCAGCTTGGCCACACCAATTAACCATTTGTCATTACTGGCACTGTGCGTAATTAGCATTTCAACAGTTTAAAAAGCAGCTGGGGGAATACCCGGTGTCTGCCCAAAAGCAAATTGCTATACTGTAATTAGAGATTTTCCATATATTTATTCCCATTGGTTAGTCTTCTCTCCTTTTGACTCAAGAATCTTTGAAACATACACAAACACAATAAAATTTCCCAGTAACACAATCATCAATGATTTCAATACAGTGAATTTATGTAAGAAAAAATTAAGGTATGTCAGGCCAAACCCAGCTTCCCTGAAGTTAATGGAAAATTTACAATCAATCAGCCTCTAGGACAGAAGTTTTGGCCCTTTATTTGCGATCAGTATTTTTCAGTACATGCACAGTAAGTATTGCTCTGATTATCACCCTGATTGAAGTTATTAAAGGATTTTAAAACATGCAGATTTCATGCATAAATATAACAGCTGAATTTCACACTTTAACAAGTTTCTCAGTTGTACTTTCAATGTATTAAGGGCACACTGGCATAACTTAAGATATACTTGTTGCCTGAATGGGCATACGTTACTGATTTAACAGAGTAAGAGAGGGAAATTGCATATTGAAGTTTTAGGATGGAAAATCCTCTGCAGCTCAAAGATTCCATCTCAAATTCAGAGTATTCAAAGTTCATGCCAATGACCAATTCTGTGTGCCAGAAGTTGACATGCAACAGAGCTGCCTTCTCTTGGGAGGCCTTCTGAACAGGGACATGTCCTGCAAGAACCACTGATCCAGCAAGACAAGCCTAGAAACAGTTTTCAGCCCCAGTGATGATTTTGCCAATTCTGGTGATTTTAGTCCAGCCCAGTGGCATGAGCTGAATTTAGAATGAGTACTGCAACAAGACTTCTTTTTTTGAGAGAATACTGAGGCTGCCAGAATTTTCCATAAAGCCCTACAATCCTATGTTAGTGCACTTGCTGTCAAAAACAACAAAGATGAAAGAGTTAGTGTTACGTTGCCTCTAAGCTGATTTAGGCTTACTACTTTTTAAAAATTAAATTAGAACTTAGAAGAAACAAACCTATTGCACATATATCTGTATCATGGACTCACCTGCTCCCTTTCTACCCTCCTCTTTTCTTCCTCTGCTCTTCTTCTCTCTTCCTCCTCCTTACGCCTCCTCTCCATTTCTTCCAGACGTCTTTTTTCCTCCTGTTCTCTCCGCCTTTGCTCACGCTCTTGTTGCCTTCGAGCTTCCCTTTCTCTTCTTTGTTGCTACAAAAAAGGAAAAGAAACCACAGAGTTTTACTTTTGTTGTTATCAAAGAAAGAGGTGGGGTTGTTTTCTATGGTGAAGAGCGGGATTTACCAGGACTAGCAAGCTCTGCAATTGAGTGACAAAAGATTTTATGCAAGTGTTCCACCAGGAAACTAAATTCATATCCAGCACACATCTATCTCTAAAAGCAGCCTCACTTAGACTCTCTGGTTTCTTCATGCACACACAAAGTCATGTACCATATTCCTGATGACAATCGAGGTGTGGAAACTCACTCCCCTCTCTTCAAGAGAGGCTAACACAAACCCCAATCCTCAAACAACTGTTAAACTCAGAGATGACAACTTTCTTGACATCAGCGATCTACTTGTTGCCAAAAGGGAATGATCAGCCTTACTAAATCAGCTAACTCAAATGCCAACTATCTGAACTTTCTGTAAGTACCTTGTCTCTTAAAACAGTTGGTCTGCTAAGAATTATGTACTGTTGACCCAACAACCAAGCTTAATTTAATGCACTGCCCAAAACTTTGCCCAAGAGAGAAGGAAGGCTGTCCAACAGCACCTCAGCTCCTCCCAAAACATCAAATGCACCTATATGTAAAAGAGGAAAAGCAGCTAAGTAAGATTTATACTTCTACACATGACCCAAATACAAATGGGTGCTGATTAGGTCTGTTCAAGTCTGAAAAAAACCTTGAAAACAGCTCTAGAAAGCATGAAGTGACTCATTTATGTCTATGGAGCACCATATATGACTTCAGAGAAGACATTTTAAATGCCCATGTAGTCGTGACCAATTCTTCCTGCACTTCAGCATAAAGCATCCAGTTACTCCACCTACCTCAAAATCCCAGGCAGCCTCCCACAACTGCCTAAGTGTCAAAAGACCCAGCTGTCTCCTGTTCAACCATCAACTGGGAATACCACTACATTTACTTTCTTTATAGGTTTCTATAATATGCTTAAAAAATACGGAAGAAATTTAAACCAAAAAACAGCATGCACAATTTTAATCCCAAGAACAAAAATGAAAACCTACATTGGTTATTCCTTATAACATTTATGTTAAGGTTAATACTATCCTCAATTTCTGCTGAAGCAAAGCTGCCACAGATTTGCCTATCTTAAGGCACTCCAAATAGTCTTGCAAGAAAGAGCACTCACACTAAGCTTTACTTTGGGTTCACAAATCCAGTTACTGGTGTGAGTTTCATAATTGTGCTCAACTGAAAAAGCAAAGGCCCATCTACACTTACTGTGTTGCTTCGTGGGATGAGCTTTCTCTGCTTGGAACATTTTCCTGCATTACTATGAAGGAATTGAAATATCAACAGCCCTTCCATCTTCTGGAATCTATACTGACATGACAGCGGAGAAGAAATACTAGGGGGAAAAAAAGATAGTTCTTGGGTTTTCTGAGCTTTTCTGCCAGGGGAAGTTGTGGATGTCCCATTCCTGGCAGTGTTCAAGGCTAGGCTGGATGGGGCTTTGAGCACTGGAAGGTGTCCCCTGCCCATGGGAGGGAAGTTGGAGCAGGATGGTTTTTAAAGGTCCTTCCTACACAAACCATTCTGTGACTCCATCAATTAGTAGAACTTAAATAATACAGGCTGCTTTCCAATTCTCTTTCATTAACTACAGTTTGGGGGAAGATGTGACTTTCCTGGAGACCACTGTTGAAATACACCCACGCTGTAACTATCATGCCCTCTTTCCTGGCCCATAGCATGATCCTGGGTTCACTACCACCTTCCTGTGCCACAAGACATAAACTCTTTTATCCCCCACACTTTCTGTATCTTCTCAGAAACACGTCTTGCTCTTGCATCTCTTCTAACTAAATCCATTTACCAGCCTTTTCACTTGTGCTTAAGCCAGCTCTCTTCAATGAATGTAGATATAAAAATAGCAAAAACGCTGCAAGGCAGCTACGGCACACGGTGCATTTCATAGGTTTCAGTGCTTCCCCTCCCTCATTTTTTAAGCACTGTAAAAGGATTAAGTAGGCACTTTTATTTCTGAATATATGCCTCAGTGTCAAGCAATTTCTACATTTAAGTCAATATATTCAGGTCCTTCTTGGCTAATCAAGTCTGACAGGCTTTTGTTTAAGAAAACTAAGACGTGAAGTACAATAATTTGCTGCCTTGAGGATGCAAGAGACAGCACGCTGCTGACTGGTTAATATAATATGCACATTTATCAACTCAAACAATATTGTGTTGACATTGTTAAGTGGATATATTGCAGATCTCAGGATGGCATCATTCTCACTACAAGGAAGACAGGCAAATTCTTCGCTTCTTGAATTAATTCAGAAGTATTCAGCAATAATTATAAATAACTGAACTTAATATGAGGAAAAATAAGCTACAAACTGATTAAGAGAGCCAGTTTCCCATGGCAGCACAAAATAAACAAAATCAATTGTCAAAAGATGAGATTTTTAATGAAACCTTGATCCAGATATCTAACTCAGCATATCAGCAGATATTTATCACCCAGCAAAGGAATAGGGGGAAAAAATGGATTTAAGACAAATCTCACAAATGTGCTACTGTCTGTGTGCCAAAGTATGCAGGGAGATCAGGTTTCTCAGCATCACTTCCACCTTCCCATCAGACACTGCCTCAGCCTCCTGCCAGGTGAGTGGGAAGGGAGGTACCCAGCACTGCATGAGCCTGCAGAAGCACACTGCATGATCCCCTTATTCCCAGCCCTAGATGTAAAAGAAAGGTTTCACTTCCTTTCATGTGATCTTTGAAACCTCAGCATCAAACCAGCGGTCACTAATGAAGTGGAATTTACTTTTAACACGCCCAGGGAGAGAAAACCTACAGTGACAACCATCTCTTGGGTCCTAGTCCACAGCTTGTCAAAGCAATGCCAGAGGTGGCTGGTAGCAAGTTGGGTTGAGCCAACTTGGCCTCAGAGCCAGCCCTACTGCTGACTTTCTTGCATCCATCCATTGGCACAAGGTTACCTTCCTGACTGGCTCTCGCAGCTCTTCCATGAGGACACCAAAACCTGATCACTGTGTGCCTTAGGCCTGCCCAAAGGACAGGAGAGGGACAGGAAAAACCGTTTCTTAAAACCAATGTCATATTTCTATGTATAAAAATTTGCCTTTTAAATTTAGTTTGTGTGATTGTCAGATACTGTCATTTTTTGTCACGCACTACAAAAAAGGCCTGACATAAGACACTGTTGTCCAAGAAACAGCAGATATCGATTTAGATTCCTGAACTTGGGGATGCATATCCAGATCTGCTTTAGTTTGGTATGGTATTACCAAATTTCTCGCACATGTCAGATGAAAAGCTTATTTCCAAGGAGCAAACTGTTAGCCAGAAAATAAGGCAAGAACTCTTCAAAGAAATGTCAGACATGCCAAAACTGAATTTTGAGCCCATACTGCCTCAAATTACTGCATTTCACAAAATGGGCATTTACTATGCAAACAACATTTCAAAAATAGAGGTTTTTAAAAAAAAAAAAAAAAAAAAAAAAAAAAAAAAAAAAAAAAAAAAAAAAAAAAAAAAAAAAAACCAAAAAAAAAAACAACAAAAAAACCAAAGAAAATACAGTGTCAGTACCCTGGCTCCTTATCTGGTTTTAGGGTGCAATAATGATGATCTCATAATGGAATCTGACATCTCCAAACTGGAAGTCCATGCAGTAGAGTGTGATTTACCAGGAGGGGGCAATGCAACTACATATGCAGTTTGTCTATACCAATGAATTCAGGCCCTCGTTCATACAGTGAAATCCTCAAGATTGATATAGATCCTTTAATTTTAAATTCCTAAAATATTATTACTATGTCTCATATTCAGAGAGAAGATTGATGATACCTATATTAATCATTTCTTTCACAAAGAATTAGGTAGCCTGGTATCAGCTTAGAAAGAGAATTGGCAAGATTAATAAAGAGATTTTTGCTTTGTCCACACTCAAGATAAACCAGAAGTAGAACTTCTTACTCAGTACCAATCCAAGATGCAAGCAATTCAAATTAAGTAGATAAGAATAAGCTCCCCTTCTGTGAAAGAAATAAAGCCCTGGCAAAAATTGCCTGCAGGTACACCTACATTAGCATCTTGGTTCAGATCAGGAGTGCTCTTTTGAAGTGAATCATCCAAACATCTCCACTTAATCCAGTTTTGTTTCATATTCTGAAGATGTCTTGGAGTGCCAACCACACCTTTTGGATGAAATTAAAAAGGCTGATGCACTCCAACCACAAGCAGGCACAGAGTCTAGACCTCAGCTAGGCCAAAGGAATTCCTCCTGTCTTTAAACACATGAAGTCTTCAGGTCCTCAGCACTTTAATTATGGTGCTCCACAATCTGCTTCTACAGGATTGTACTACTTGCCAGTGTAGCTATAACCTACCACTTCAAAAACATCCATCTTAGGTTCTCATAACCAGGGACAGAGACACCATTTAATGAAGCTATCCTGAACTGCAGAGGTCCACAGAGAATGGGATTCCACCACAGCCAATTCTTAACTTCCTGAGCCAGACTCAGTTTTGCAAAGTACAAATTCAAATGCCTTCTCATACCCAGCAGTTGTCTCCATGTTGCTGAACAGAATCACAGAATCACATTAAAACAGCAAGGAACAGGTCAGAATTTTTGTTAAAACTACCTAAACACCTACATAGTTGACAGTCTTTATATGTCTTTTAAAGGAGGGCTTGGGGTAGGACAAAATCCCCGACCCAAAATTCTCACATAATTTTCTGTAGTTTGACCATGTCATTTTCACCTCCTCAATAAGACACAAACGACATGGGTCCTGCAACAACAACTTTTAGAAGTCACCTATACGCCTTTTAAAAAGTAATCTTTTCTCTAATACTGCTGAGAATTACAGTTTTTGGCAGATGTCCTAAACACCGTTCCTGTTACAGTCTCGATCAAAACTGTCTAGGCTCTGTGCCAGCATCATAAGAACAAGCCCTCAATTTTAATTTAGGAAGTGGGGAGGGGGGGAAGTATATGCAACTTGTTCAGGAAGATTATCTAATGCATAAAATTCTACCAAAGCATATTAAATAGGTATATGCATACATACTTTACACAAGCAAAAATTACAAGACAGCAAGTCTGGTAAAAATATCAACGAATTTATGAATGCCCTGAGCTTCAATGCCTGACACTAATCTTGACTCCCATTATCAAGCTCTTCATTGTTTACTGGCTTCATCAAAACAGGGGGGTGAGTTAAGGACAAAGTGACAGCATTTCAATATTTTGGCCTTCAATTGTGTCACAACACTGATGTTTATCTAAATTTGTGTCTACTACCCCTCCCCCATCTGAAAGAGCTTGTTCTGGCTGCTGTTTTGTTAAAAACCACTTGGGATCATACATTTTTCCAACACAAGATCCAATTAACTAAGTGGGATTTTTTTTGAAAGCTAAATGTGAGTCTTTTTGTAATGCACTTGATGAACAATATGCCTGCACCATCACCTGCAAAAGGAAACTTTTTAAACTCACCTATTTTGTAACTCATTCCTATTTATGCCTCCAAGGAACCAGGAAGAGGTTACAGACCCATACAAGGTAAAAAAGCTTTGATCTTACAAATTTTACATGCTTTACCATGCAACCTTATTCAGTAATACAATCTACATTACATGCTGTCTTGTGGTTGTGGAAGTTGCCAGTTTTATTTTGGATTTTAAAAAGCAGAACTGATTAAACATAATTTCAGGTAACTGCCTTTTCTTTCTACTTGCTCATTCTGTTATAAGTGCAACATCCCCAAAAAGTTCAACCCACGCAGAGAAAATGGTGCATTGCTTTGTTTCCACTACTAGCAGCAGCAGCTCCTTTATTTTAAAAAGAAAATCCAGATTTTAAGAGTTGCACTGATTACTAAAGTTAAATGACCTAGATAATTTAATTGTAATCCTCCCTCAAGAAAAAAATACTGCCTGCAGAACCTTAGAGATTAAAGGGGCATTTAAAAGAAATCATTGATTCCCATACTAAGAAAAATTTGAGCAGTTAAGCAGTAGCTCAACTTTTGCCCACCTTTGACAATATGGATCTTTTATTTTCATATTTTTCTAGTGATTTTTTTTATTACCTACTCCCCCCACCAACAGTCTAAAACCAGTTAAAAGTGCTATGAGGTTTATCTTGGCATTCTCTGAAGGATGGGGAAGAAACAGAAGAGAAATCAGGTTTATATGCCTTCCCCTCATCCCTCCTTATTGATTCATGTGTGGCTGAATCTTAGCTACCAATCCCTCCTTATAGCAGCACTAAACTCATTTGCACTTTGGAAAAGAGGGATAAGGAACATAATGTGACCTGGAAAGGTATTTGGAACTTTGTATTACTTGTTATGCAAACAGGTCACGGGATGCAAATCAACATTCGGTCCTGGCTGCATCCTCATTAAACGTTACCAGGATTTGGAAAACCAGACTGGGTGTAGTTTTTCCATCACTGCTAAGTGAAAGGTTGAAACAGACTCAAGCAAGAGGTCATTTAAGGACAACTGGAATTTGACTCTGCACTTCCTGAAGAACCAGAGGATTGGTTTCACTTCAACTCTGTGTCATACCCAGCTCTGGCCTGAAGAGCTGTTTTGAAATCCTCCTACTTCTGAAGCTCACGCTGCATATTCCATCTACATATGGATACACATAAATGCACATGAGATCTTAGGAGGTGAAAAGTATGACAGAACAATATTGTCCACATACATTCACTTTATCTTCTAGTAGTGTACAGAAATTGCATACTTACTGTATCACAAAAGTATGATTTACATATTTGTAATTCCTGCAGAATTGTAATTTTAAGATTGATTTACAAAACATATTTATAGATCTACCTTTAAAGGCCCCTTCCAATCCAAATCATTCTATTATTTTATGAACTAGGTGGCTTTTAGTCATTAAGCTACTGTGCATGAGAGAGTAATACATTAAAAAACAGGCTTCTATCTACTATGAATGAATGCCAAACACAGATGTTTGAGAAAGCATTAAAGAGAAATCTGAAAAATGTTATGACCCCCAAAACAGTACTCTTGAGAGAAAAATCCACCTGGGAATAATTTGTCTCCTCTTCTCTACACCTACCTAAGCCTAGACAGAGACCAAGAAGCAGCCTCTTCCCCAAAAAACACTTTCAAACAACCCAGCTCTGGCTCCTGTTGTCTTCATAGGAGCTGCTGGATATTCAAATGCTTTGGAAGATGTCTTATATTCAAGTAGCCAAGCATGGATTTAAGTGCTTTGCTCTACGTTTACAGGTGGATTTTCACAGGATGTTTTCTTTCCTGAGATATCCTGGGGCTACAAGGAATTCTTTTTAAATGGGTGCAGGAATGCAAAACAAAAGGGGGAGAGGGGCTTCTGCCCCCCAAACTCCAGTCTCCTGTTTCTACCTCTTCTAGCCGCCTCCTCTGCTCCTTCTGCTGCTCGATGCGTTTCTGCCTCTCTGCCAGCAGCTGCCTCTTGTACTCCTCCTGCTCACGGAGCTGCTGCTCCTGCAGCAGCTGCTGTCTCCGAAGGGCCTCGGACCGTTCCTTGTTTTCCTGCTGCAGTCTCAGGAAATCACGTCGGAGGGTTGATTCTCCAGGCACATTGACAATGGAACTGCAACAAGAGGAAGTTAAAGCCTTCTGGATGATAAAGCCTGATGGGCCATTAAATACCTTTGCCAAAGCAGGGGAACATTAATAAAATATATCATGATGTTAAAGTTTAATCTCGTTTCTTTTGGAGCAAAGACACTGGATGTATGTCAAATACACGCCCTCAGTGGAAGGCGTGAAATGAGGCCAAGCAAAGTAAGGACGAATGCTAACACCGTGGAGACCCTGATCAATCATATTTGCCATAAATCTCCATCCAGAGCTTGTTTGCTCTAAGTCATAGGAAAGGGAGCTTTCAAACCTTTAACAGTCACAGCATAGGTATTCAAACCCTTTGAGTGGTTTGTGTATTCACTTAATAAGAGACAGAAATTTAGCATGCTGATTTATAATCACAGACCTTTAGACTTACTTGGCATGGATTGCCCAAAGCCATCCCAAAAGCAATTATTACCTTGGCTCTCCTTCTTGTTCAGGCACTTCCTCCTCTTCTTCCTCACTTCCACTATATTCATACTCCGTCTCATCTAACAGGAAAGAAACAAAGGCCTGGATAGTACTTTAATTTTAGGGCAGTGGGGAGTTGCAGTAGCACCTCAGTAAACCAGCTCCTGTCCCCTTCAGTGAGATCTAGCACAGACCCTAGAACTCATTCTATATATATATGCTCATCTTCCCAGCGGCACAGTGGTTTGGAGAAGACTTTCAGCAAATTCCCTGAACAACACCAGGTTTTACATGTAAGACAAGACACCTGGAGAACTTCAGCACCACCTGAATAAGGTGAAAAGGCTGCCCAAAACATTTGCTTCACAGCTCTTGTGATGGGTTATTTCCTGTGAGTCTGATTTATGGTATCATTCCAGGAAATGAATCTACCAGAGACTAAAGAAGGGAAAGGCATGTATGCCAATATCCTCCTAAATACTGTTTAATGCTTGTATGGAAGAGCCAGTGGCCAGCAAGTGAGCAAATTTAATGTATCAGAAAATACAGCACTTGAAATTTATACTTTCTCTGTAAAGGACAGAACAAAACAGAGCCTTCTGATAGTCAAACTATGAACTGAAAAGGAACTTATTAAGGATTTGGGCTGTAGTAGCTTCTCTTGGGGTGGGTATTTAGAATGCAAAGCAGGACAAAAATATGTATTTTTGACAAGTGGCAAAGACTTGATTCTTAGAAGCAGCGTACCTTTCTCTCCTCTCTTCTTCCTGGTCCTGTCTATATGGTCCTTAAGCTGGATTCGGACTTGCCTTTCATTTGGCTGGTCACGTATAAAGGGATGTTTCAACAGTTGTTCTGTAGAAGGTCGCTGCATGTAATTCTTCACTAGACAACCTTCTATAAAGCTGAAAAACTTTTTCGACCTGAGAAAGCAGGAAGGAAAAAAAAAAAGCAAAAGATGAGAGGCAAAACTCAGCTGAAACATTTTTTCTGTTCTTCCTCAAATTTGTTTTCTCCAAGAGCATCATGTCCCAGAGGACAGTACAAGTGCTGCCTGCAAGTGTACCTCCTAAACAGATCTGTGTGTGTTCCAGCTGAGCACTGGGCTGGAGTGACACAGGGTGACATGAATATTCTTGGAGCACTCAGGCACAGCCTGACAGTAATGTGCCCTCTTTCAGAGGGATAATTTCTCTGAAAGTCAGGATCTATGAGTGAAAATTTTTACAGAACTAGAGGCGGGTGTTCGTCAGTGTTGTGTGTTCAACACAGGCACTTTAGGTCTCTGACAAAATTTAAGGGCATGAACTAAACTAAAACCCCTCCTGCACATAGCATAAAGTGACAGGGTATGGGCGTTAGCTAAGCTGCAGCACCACCTTCCAAAATTTGCACTTCATTTGAACTCTTGGAAGAGGATCTCTCCAGAAGCAAGTCACCAAACAAGTCACCTGCCAAAATCCAGTAGTGGAAATACTCAAAACTGCAATGAGGCATTGGAACAGGTTGCCCAGAGAAGTTGTGGATGCCCCCCCATCCCTGGAAGCATGCAATACCAGGTTGGATGGGTTTTTTGAGCTACCTGAACTAGTGGATGGCATCCCTGTCCATGGCAGTGTTTGGAACTACATGATCTTTAAGGTCCCTTCCAACCCAAGCCGTTCTATGATGATTCTACAACTTTGTCATCATTTGGCCTATCTTCTCATAACCTGCAACTGAGCACTCTACCAAAACAGCTGAGTGACAGCAACACTGCCTTGGACCAGAGCTGATTTTTAACTGGTACATGCTCTCAACCTCCTCCAGTGCTTGGAGAGCAAACATCCTCACTACATGCTTAAGAGGAAAAACAGTAATTTCCATCCATCAGTTCACCTCCCTACTGTAATAAAAAAGGCTGAATCCAACATAATTTGGATGTTCAGTTTTTTTTATTCCTCACACCTTTGATGTTATTATTTCACATAAAAAGGTCAATGAAAGGCTAGTGCAAATGACACATATGCATTTCTATTCCCTTAATATATGCAGAAGGCAATTAAGAGACAGCGATGCCTTGACAGTATACAAGTGCATGAATAAGTCAATCCAGGTAAAGACCAAGTCCAGCAAGCAAGCCAAGTTTATACTATGTTGATATTGAATACACAGTCCAATCATTTCATTATTTTGACAGGATCACAGCATCCCATGATCACATTCCATCTATAAGAAATCTCTTTCTATAGAGTATTTTTGTTTCATATGTGCCAGTTGTAACCAGTAACTGGGAGGAAATCCTCTGATACTAATGGATTCTTCTCAGCTGGCAAGAAGCAGGCAGTCAATTCCAACCGTTTACAATAATTATACTAAAAGCCTTCATTAGTTTTAATAGCTCCTTTCTATTTAGCAACTAGAACACCATAGCACTGTTCTGTTTCTGTGTTATGATACATCTGAGAAAACATACTGCATATTAAGAGTGCTACAGGAATTTATATTTTAAAACACAGATCCATTTGTCACCTTAATGCAGATGTTGCTCTACCAAAAAAAAAAAATCCCACAAAAACCTTGGTATTTATTTTCACACAATTTGAGATGGAATTTCTCTGGGACAAACAGAACTAAATAATGCACGCATTTTATTTCATGCTTTGATTCAGAGGCACAAAAGATAACAGAGATTTTTGCTAACTTAAATTGCTTTACAATTCTGTGGAAGGGGAACAAAACTGTATGCGATACAAGAAAACTTCACGCTACACAAGGCTACAAGCAAGATATAATTAATACGTACCATTTCTTGGATTTTAACCGTGGGGGAGGGTTCCTGGGTATCAGAAAGAGTGCCCTCATGGGGTGCATGTCACAAAGTGCTGAAGGGAAGAAAACAAAACCAAACAGAGACATAGAGACACTGGTTTAGTTTCCCGCTGTCAATGCCATGACTTCAGCTTCCACAACCACTCCCACCATCCCAAACATCCATGCAGCAGGTGCAGACAGCAACAGAGCTAAATGGAATTAGCCCAAAATACAACAATTCCATAGCTCAATGTGCCAATGGCAGCCCAAAAAGAGAAAGAGGTCATAGCATGGATCAACCCCCAACATCGACCAAGATGGGAATATCTGAGCATGGCCCTCCTCCAGCCCCAAGTCATCTGACTTACTTTCTGGTCAATAAAATACTGAAAGATGATGATGGTGGAAGGGAACAATGAGAGCTACTGTTTCATACAATCTTCCCTCTACCTGCCCTTCTCTCCCATTAGGGAGGGTGCTTCATTTTTACTCTCCAGACCTGGATATTTTCTTTACTTCAAGGCATGACAGTTGTGAAGCATGGGAGGGTCTGTATCACACAAAAGGATTGCCTGCAGAACTGAAATGCAAACCCATAACTTTTGTCCAAAAAAGTCCTGTTTGTTTCAGTGGACATTTAGTGGGAGTCCAGGATCTATGCTGGACAGCTTTTCCTCCTGTTCCATAGCAAAGCAACATGGCAGAGACAACACAAGAAAACAAGGGAGCAGGGAGAGAGGCAGCCCAAGAAAGGGCTCTAGGAGCCATGCTCTAACCACCTTCCTATGTTTGATCTCTTACATCCTTAGTCTCAGCCTGAGTGATCACTGCAGGATGAGGTGACATTTACCACACAACAGAAATTCAGGAGAAACAGACTGATGTGAAGAGAATTCTGGCTCAAAAATAAGGGGCCACAATCTTGGTGAAGAGGCTCCCTGGATGCCTATGGATCCCTGCAGACCACCAAAGAGCCCATAAAGATGGACTCTTCAGCTGCCAGTGGAGGAGGAGGTAGAGTCCACGTACCAGAGGACAAGAGCTGTTCAGCACTTACAGAGGATTCTTGCTAATTTCTTAAATGCTACTCTTGTGCTTTTACACAAAGAAGGGCCAAGTTCTGCTTTGATTTAGAAATGAACAAAATATTATTGTCCAATTCTAGGTTTACAAAGCCATACAGGCAACCCAATGTGCTGAACAAAAAGGTATGGCAAAAAGGAGGTAGTTCACTTAATACAGTGCTGGCTGAAGTGTCCTGGGAGCAGCTCGCACTTGGACAGTCATGCAAGCTTGCAATTAGGAAGGAAAAAGAAAACAACCCCAAACTATCAAGCCTCCTAAAACATGAATCAACACATGACCACTGTGATTTGACTTTTAAATCTTGCATTAAAGTCAATAGAAACAACAAGAAAATCAGGCAGCAGCTACAACAAAATGACCAATTTTTAGCTGGGAAATATCAATACTTTATTTCAACAAGATTATATCAAAGACATTTCAAGCTAGGCTGTGCTGTGGTGGTAGATTTAAAAAAAAAAAAAACACTTGCTTTTAGATACTTTAGGCTCTTATATTTTAAATACAGAGCTCCAGCTGAGGGTGAGGGTAAGTATATTTGCAAGATCAATAAGGACTTTCATAAAAATTATCAATTATAAGTCAAAACACCATGCCTAACTGCTTTTCTTTTCAAAGATTTCTGTCCTCCTCATACATCTGCTGTTTGCCTTTATATTCTGAAAGAACTATGTGAAAGGAAAAGAACCAATTAAAAAGTTGGACATTTTTGGTTTCCAGGTTTTCCTCTCAAATCCAAACTAACTGATAATGATCCCTGCTTGAGAATACCTAAGTTCAGTGCTTTGTCCTGAAGAAGGATTTACAGTTTAAGCCATGTCACTGCTAAGGAAGATTAACACCACCCACTGATGAGTGGAAACAAAAGGAGAAGCAATGTGAGCATTATCCAGATCAACAGAAAGCCAACACAGAAATAGCTGCTGCAAATGCTTTTTTCATTAAGATCTGTTTCCTCAAGGCTTCACTGACCCTCTCCCCAGCTAAGGTTTCAGTATTCCAGGCCAGTCCATAGACAAAGTGGGACTCAACTCCAAAACACAACATACTACCCATAGGAAGGAAGTCAGACACTCGATTAGCTTCCAAATATTCCTGCTATAGAAATTAAATTACTGCAGTCTGCACTGTAGTGTTTAAACACAACCCTATCTTTATCAAAAGCATTGCTATTTTTGGGATTTTATATTTATAGAGCAGGCAAAACCAAAGAGAACAGAAACAACATGGGGATATTTTCAGAAACCTCAAAACTAGGCTTAGATTGCAACCAGCATCACCCAAGTATATGTTTCAGCCTTAAGGAGCCCACTGGAGAAGCACAGGGATCACTTACGGGGAGCTCCTTCTGCCATCTCTATGGCCGTAATGCCACAGGACCAAAGGTCACTCTGCAGAAAAAGAGAGACACCATATGTTAGTAGGTGGATTTACCCATTCACACAGTAAGAGAGTACTATTTAGAGAGGCCCTGTAGGTGAGGCTGAAACCAAATACCATGGCTATTTAAATAATATAAGCCTCTTTTATCTTGTAACTGTATCATAAAATCCTACTTTTCACATAATGCGCACGTATATGCAGAAACACACGCACATATTCTTACTGAGTGAGCAAACAACCCTTTCCAACAGCACATAAAAATATATTCACATTATGACAATGGGAAATACATTTGCCAGAAATCTAAGCCTATGAAACAACAGAATTTTCAATATTCCCTTGTCAACAAAGAACTGGATAAGGGCATTCCCAGGGTGTGTAGAGATGCAGTTGTAAAAGCAAAAGCTCAGCTCAAATTTAAAGTGGCCAGACTTGTCGAAAACGGCAAGAAACGGCTCTTCAGGTACATAAACGAACAAGCAAGAACAAAAGGAAAATACAGGCCCACTGAAGGGAGAGGTGAATTAGTCACCAACACCACTGAAAAGGCAGAGGTTCCCAAAACTTACACCTCTGTCTTTACCACAGTCTCCCAAAATTTACACCTCTGTCTTTACCACAGGCCTTACTTACAGCCAAAGGCAACATTCCTCCCTAACATCTCAGCTTTGCTTAAAATGCTACAGAAAAAGAGTCCTTCAGTGGCAGCCTTTCAAGGTACCACCTCTGGCCAGCACCTCTGACTCAGGAGAGACCAAACAAGAGCCAGGAAGATCAAACACAGGGAAGAGATGGAGGAGTCCTGGCAAGGAATCAACTTCAGAGAGTGACACAGCTTAATGGGCAAAATATTGGAGGAGACTGCTGTGAAAGAGAGCTGTTCTTGAGCAAAGCAGTCTTTATTTCTGGTCATAATTATGATTTTTTAAAAATTACTTAAAACTAATGAGCAAACAAGCTCTTCATGCACTACAAGCAGAGAAGCATTTCTAAAGATCATATTTTCAGACCCAGCAAGGCACTCTTCTCTTAGTCAAATGCAGCCATCTAAGCTAAATTGCACACCCTCGTGATCTCACAGAATCTTTCAAACATTAAGTTTTTGTGAGCGACCATCCTAGAGGCCCCACCAGGAACAATATGCAGGTGTTTTCAGAGGACAGAGGAGTTATTTTTCATATCACTACTGCATTAACAAATATTGCAGGGGGTTTTTCTGCTTTATTAAATAATTTAATAGCGAAACTTCCTTACTAATAATAACAACTCTATCTGGAAAGATATAAAACATTAGCTTTAGTACAATGAGATGCTGAATGTAAAAAGCAATTAAATCAAGAGAAATACGATCAGTCTGATCAATCTTAGTCAAAATGTACAAAAACACCAATTCAAATAATCTGGGTGTTTTACAAAGATTTAGACACACACAAATATACTGATAGCTAACACTATCAGTCTCAGCAAAGTGATATAATTGATATTCAGCTCTATAATTCATTGTAAGGCCTTCATCTTTGGCTTTCTGATATCCTTGTTGCCCTTGGTTAAAGATGGAACAATACATTAGTCTAAGTAAAGGTTTCTTAAAAACTGTATTTTTACATTTTTTCTTTCCTTGTGCTCTCATTAAAGTCAGCTGAGAGGAACTTTCAAGATTACAGTATGCTTTCACTAGATATATTTAACTTTAAATACATATACCTAATATTCTTAAGGGTAGTGCAAATACCATCAAGCCAATTATGGTTTTGCAGTAATTAAATCCTTGGTTTGCAGCAAGCTACGTAAAGAATGATCTTTGTTAAGAAATGTCATGATGGATAAATTTTCATCAAAAAAATCATGTATATGTATCCTGAAATCAGAAGTAGTTTTAGGAATTCCTCTTGTACTTTACTGGCTCTCCAGATGGCAGTTCTATTTAAGGCAACACCTAAAATGTATTGTTCTGGGTTACCACAATAACTGGGACATAGTGTAACTCAATTTAAAGTACAACCATTATGCAAATTGAGAACACAAGCATTTCCAGGTAAACTCTTTTTTGCCCTCTCTAAGCACCTACAGCACCCTGATGTCCTGTATTTACACTCAAAGCTACAATAACACAAGCAGCAGAAAGTGTTAAAGGTCACAATTTGATAGTATCCTTACCTCGTTCTTTGATAATAAGAATGTAACTACACAAAATAGTTATTACTTCTACAAAGCATAAGAAGTCTCAAAAACTGCCATAGTTCGCGGACATTTATATTGCAAGTGTATGTTTTGGGTTTTTTCTTTGAACAGGACTCTTACTCTGTAATCATAGGTAGCATCTGGATTCTCATCACAGGCGATGACTTCTGGAGCCATCCAGTACGGAGTCCCAATAAAAGTGTTTCTCCTGCCAACTGTCCTGTCCAGCTGAGCACTCACACCAAAATCCACTGTGGGTGGGAAAAGAGCAAAATGAAATAAGAGGGGGGAAAATAACGCAATGATTACTTTTGCAAAGTGATTTGAAAATAAAGCCCTGTAGATGTCCCACATGGGAGGACCATGCTGAAGAGAAATAAGATGATTAATCCTGAGGCACGTGAGCCCTCATGGTTCACACACAATGTGCTTGGGCAAAAGTATCAAGGGACACAGCAGCACATAATCACCTCTCCTGTACCCCTCACTGGCCTGCCTGGACAGAAGGGAGAGCACAGCTGCAGAACTACTGCCTGGGAGGCTGGGAAAGGGCTGTTTAGTCCCTTCCCACATGGTGAAGCCAAGCACCTTTGCCTAT
Source organism: Ploceus nigricollis (assembly GCA_013399945.1). Taxonomy (NCBI): domain Eukaryota; kingdom Metazoa; phylum Chordata; class Aves; order Passeriformes; family Ploceidae; genus Ploceus; species Ploceus nigricollis. The sequence continues at coordinate 928,375 of VXBC01001707.1, read as the reverse complement.
ACAAAAAACAGCCACTTCCCAAAGGTACCTCTCATGCTTTGGGAAAATCGCGTGCATAAACACGTCCCTTTCGGCTCACCACTTTTTCTGCTCTAAAATTGGACAGCAAAAATAACCTGTTGCTCAGCGAGCTGCTCTCTGCTTTAATGCACAGAGCAGAAACATCAATGAGAGCAAAAGATGAGAATTATTCAGGAAGTGCTAACTTTGAGCACACATGCACACAGGCTGCAAAAGAGATGTCCATTTCCTTACAAAACAAGTACATTACAAAGGTGTTTTCTGCCTTTCATTTTGCCCTGCTCATGGCCACAGTGCTATATGTCCTTCTATACCAGTAACTGCATCTGCCCTAAGAGGGCTGTGTCAGCTTCACTGCATCCACCATCTGAGTGACACTGACAAACTGGTGGAGACGAGCTCAGTGGAAGCAATGGTTTGGAAGTTACTGTGCTCCATTTTGGACCAAATGAAGGAAAGCTCTCCCAAGAGCTTCCTCCTCCAGCAGCCAGGACAACTTCCCATGCCTCATGCTGCAGGAAGGTGTAATGCAAACCAGAAGGGATGTGGGCTGGGTGGGAGGGCTTCAGCATGGCTCTATATTTAATGAAAAAAAGGTGGCGAGTGTAGCGTGATACAAACACAGAAGGTTGACATGTGCACTAACTGAAAGAGACAAATTAGAGAGGAAATAAAAAAGAGTACGTCCACTTGGCAGGAGAGAAGAGGCCAGGGATGAGCACGATTTTCAGCAGGCATGCCAGAGCTGGAACTGTGTTTTGAATTCAGTGCCACAGCTCCCTTGAGAGTGCTGTCCAGATCATATTTTTGTGTCCAGAACCTGAACAGCAGGTGCTATTTTAATTAAAGCTAAATACAAGAGAGACTCCTGTCACTTCCCGAGTCCAGAATAAAGTGAATCAGAACAGACTCAAGTTACACACAACTCAGTAGGGGAAACAAAATGATCCCTGCACTGATTCTGGCATGAAAACCAACATCTCCTAACCAAATTCAACAACAACCTGTGCTCCATCCTCTCCAAGCAGGAGGAAATACATGCCGGCTGTCAATCCACATGGAACCACTGACAGAGTACTCATGCTATAAAACGTGTTGCAGGGCTCTTAAAGGATGAAATTAATTTGGGAACATCATAAAACCAAAGGCTGAACAAATGAGGGAGTGGACACGTGTACCTACTTACCAAGTTTCACTTCTGCATTCTCTGTTAACAACACATTTTGCCCTTTGATATCCCTGTGAATCACATGGTGGGCATGAAGATGTGCCAACCCCTGCATTAAGGAAGAGAGAGGAATGAGAGGATGTTCAGAGTTAGGCTCTTGGCTCAGCAACAGACTACCCATACCCAGCAGCCCCAAAGGTCACAGCACGGTGCCTCAACCTCTTGCAATCGGGTGCAATGGGACCTGCAGCACACCACCCACACAGCTTTTGGTGATGGAGCAGAGACACAGGCTCAGATCAGGCACACACACTACCTAAATACAGCCCAACATCTGCACTGTGCAAACACCTCCCAGATGCCCTGTGAAGAAAGTTCAGCTCCCACAAAGTCTCCAAGTAATTACATTCTAAATGACATCAGTGTCAGCGTATGCCACTGACTTCTAATGTGCACAGGGTCACACAGAATTCAGCTGGGAAGGGAGGTGGAAGGAGAAAGGAGGCAGCATCCACATGTATATATGTACCCCTGAGAAGGAAGTGGGGGGTGATGGAGTGGCAGTCATGTTTGAGGGCAAGGGAGGACAGATGACAAAGATACGCTCTACTGCAAAACTGCAGTTCTCTTCTCTAGCCTCCATACATGAAGCCAGATAATTGTATCTCAGGAAAAAAAAATGCAAAGGGAAAAAAAAAAGCATAAGCGTTATACTTTCCAAAGGAAACAAAACCTCCTGGCATACGGTGCTTTTGTTGAGACAGCACCTGGATACATGCCCCAGAGCATTAGCCATGTGGAGGGAGGGCTGAGAAAGACATATGTTGCATTTTACTCTCTAATGTAATTGGGAGAACAACAGGCAACCCTCTTAGCAACTGCCTGTATTTTGGGTTCTCCTCAGTTTTCTGCTTGGAAAATTGTAGTCTCCAGTGGCATCATCTTGCCTGTTCATGTTGCCCTCATAAGTCTTTTAATATTTTGTGAAAAATAAAGGAATAGAACCTTTACAGCTGCAAGAGCTTAGAAGAGTAGTGGTTGCTGTAGAGAAGTATTTCTTAACACATGTTCTTCATTAACTGATAATTTACCAGTTTTCCTACATAACCATTGGGCTGTTTCCCTTTCTTTAAAACAGTTAATGAGTGAGACAAAAAACCACTATCTACAGCTTCCTCTCCACATGTCACAAGCAAATCAAGTGAACAGCTGATGTCCCTGAGACCCTTCACTGACTGCTAATGCTAAGTGTGGTCTTATTTTTCACAGGAATGAAGGCTTTTCCACAGCTTCACACAGGATATTTTTTAAAGCCTTCTGCTACTCCGACCCAGCCAGAGAGATAATCATCTGCTCTCTCCAGAGTACCATTTAACCCTACTGAAAAAACACATTTGGGGTTGCAAAGGCCTGGGAGGAGACAGAGGGGCACGTCTCCACTTTCTTGCAGTCCCCCAACCTTTCCAACCACACAAGGATTCACTGGGTCAACCTTCACCTGTGTCTCCACCTACACCAATCCTTGGCACTCTAGTTCCTTTTAACTTTGTGTTACACGACCTCTCTCCTCCACCTCTGACAAACTCTGTGTTGAATCAGGGTTTGAAACATCTCATTGCAATGTGAGTTCAGCATTCCTTTTTTCCAGATATTCCAGCTCCTGATGGTCAGTAATTAACATTCCTTTTGCAAATCTCTCATTGGAATGAGAAAATAGTTTTCCCTCTTTTCTGAGGTAAATATTTTTTCCTCTTCTCAGCAAGTGTTCGACTGCTTTATCTAAGGAGGATCTAGGATGAATGCAACATAGCATAGCATACCTCCAAGCCCACGCTTCTCAAATCAAGGGTAAGATGGTCCTGCAGAAGTTTGTTTCCTCATATTAAAGCATGCTAATCATTTGTTTTGAAATACAACTTCTCCTTTGTAAACAACTTAAAATGTGCCAGTCAAACACCAGCAGCTGGACTGTCCTCTAGCATTTGAAATTAGAGCAAGAGACCAGAACTATGTGTCTCCCTCTGTCCTCATCTTAAAAATTGCCAAGGCAGAGCAAATGTGTAACGCAGACGACAACAGCAATGATTTATGCAAGAGCCAGTGCTCATTTCCTTTAACATAAAGCCCTTCAGAACTTCATTTACGATTAAGCAATTGAACAAACATACTGTGTAGTGGTATGGGTAGGAGGCAATTTGTTTTACAAAGAAGCACGAGGAAAACCATCCCAGATTTACTTAGTGAAGCAAAACAAATGCCAATTCAAAAACCACTTAAACTGTACCAACTGGAAATTAAATATTAAGAGTAATTAGCTTAAGTTGCAATTTTAGAACAACTGGTAAGCTGCAGACCTCTTCCTGAAAAACTTCTGCAGCACCGCCTGTGAGCACTGCACAGGGCACAGCCACACGTGACAGAGCTGCTTGCTCTAGACAGTCTGCAGGAACAACACAAGATGAGAGCACATCACAGCACAGAAGTCCTGACTGCTGGCCTGAGCCAACAGCTCTTCCTCCATGGACTTGATTAGGAAAGAAAAAGGCAGCTGGAAGCATATTTAGAAAAGCCCATTCTGTATGCTACGGTGCTACAACACTGTTTCAGCCTCAGGTCTTAGGGACACTGTTTCACAGCTTCTGCAGTAGGCAAGGTCACTGGCTCCTCTATTGGCTTCTCATGACTAGAAATTGCAATTTTCTGCAAGGCTTCTGCTACAATACAGTACAACTCACACCAAGTTAAATGACGTGGAGCAGACATCTATCTGCTCCTACGCACTCTCCAAGTGATGACATGGCTAATGGGATTGATCAGAAACAGCTTCTTGCAGAACCTCAAGCTAGGCTGCATCTCTGTAAGACTCTCTGTGTGGGGCAGACTATTTTCCTTACCCGGAGAATCTCTCTGGAGATATATGCTATCCAGTCCTCTTTCAGGGTATTCCCTTTTGTGTTCTTCACAAGGTCTGTGATAGAGCCAGCTCCACAAAACTCCATAACAAGCTGCAAAACAAGTATCAGTGTACAACCAACATCAACCACAGATCTCAGCTGTGTAGCAAAGCAAAATAATCAGGTTACAGCACTGATTTGGGAAGCTCTTGTGAAGCAGAGAATGTATTTTACATCTCTGTCTGGAAAATGGATTCAACCAAATGTCTTCAGTGTGTGTCAGACATATATGGAATATGTCTCATATTAGTTACCACATTTTCAAGGACTGATTTAATCACTGTAATTTAATGCTGGGAATCTGGATTTGCTCAGCTATGCAAAATGCATTAGCAGTAAGAGCACATCCAATGCTGAAGGAATCAAACTTATCACATCACTGCAACACTTTTTATCCTTTAACTTCCATGTATTTATGGAAGAATGTGCACCCTGCCATTTCAACCCCAAACTTCAGTCCTCTAGAGGGTGTAGATGAGGTGGGATGAAAAATGTAATGGGTACAATCTCAAATGCAGCTTTATTTTTACAGTCACATATTCTAACTGCTCAGCTGTCTTGCTCCTATGAAACATGTTACCATCCATCAGGGACACAGGGGAAAAAAAGTTACTTAAGGAACAAATCCACTGCTTATAGCAAATCTTGGTTCAGACATCCCCTTAAGGATGTGTGATTAGCCTCTGTGATTCACTTATCTAGCAGCTCAGGCAAGCACCAAACTCCTTTAGTTTGTCTTTCCATAAAGTGGTATTTTTCTCATCATCAATCTATATCCAATAGGAAAAGACTTAGGAACATGTTTGAAAAACATCTGCTTACCCACAGTTGGTCATCATGTCCTGGAGGACTTTTCTTAATGAAAGCACCATAATAAGTTGCAATATTTCTATGATGAGAATATTTCTTTAGCATATTAATCTCCAGTTTGATTTCTTCCTCTTCATCCTTTGGAAAAAAAAATAAAACAAACACCCATATGTTTAATATACCACATGCATTATTGATTTATTCTTCACTTTCACACAAGTAGATTTTTTCTGAACTTCAATTTACACCAGCATCAGGTTCAGTAAACCCCTCTGATGTTCATGCCATCAAAATCCTGTCTATTGAAATGGTCTAAAACAAGTCTTTCCCAAGTTTTCAGTAGCACAAAGAAACAAATAAAAGATGCAACGGATTTGACCCTGTGACGGAACATGACAACCTGTTTCAAAAACCCAATGCTTGTAACACCTTAAGCAAATCCATAGCTAGCAGGCTGGGAATTTATGACAGAGGAGTTGTATTTTCATCTTCCTCATTTTTTCTCCTTTAATTTTGGAAATTTCAACCAGTTCTATTTAAATGCCAGACAGTGGCTTTGTGAAACCAGCTGCCAAAGCAGGTTCCCATGTTGGTGCCAGCATTGGACTGGCACACGAAAACAGAGGTGGAGATCAGGAATTCCTCTTATTGCAAGAAAAAGGCATTTGCCTCATGCACAAGCTTCCTTCTCCTCCTCCATCTGCCTCTGTGGAGGAAGAGCAAGTGCATCAGGAAGAATGGGCCAGGAGCCCAGGCAGTAAACAGGATGCTGAGACACAAAGAGGAAGGATTTCCCCTTGCTCCCCCCGCTCCAGCAAGGTGCCAAGCAAAGAGCAGCTCAGGTGAAGGGAGGTCATCCCTCCAAAGAGCTGAAATGGGTAACATAATGAAACCACTCCTTAAAACACCCACAACCTGCTTTTGAAGTGACAGTAGGACATGTTGCACGGAAGGATCCACATGCTTTGAGGTGGTGTGTGAGCAGACAGCCAGCGGATACAAAAGAAGGAGCGGACACCACCCCACCCCCAACTCTCTCTTCCCATACCTAGACAGTGGGAGTCTTCTTCAAGCATCTATCAAGGCAACAAATTAAAAGGCAGATGGATATTCCTTTTTGCTCCACAATTTTATATCCAAGCAGAAAAACATCTACCTTAAATTGATTCCAGGAAGAAGCCAAAACTTCTCCCTAGGGTTGCTGGCTGATGGGAACGGTAGCACATACTCTGATTATTCTGATGTCAAAGCTGATTATATGATAAAATTTTAAGCCTTAAACTTCCTCGCAATTTGTACCACGCTAGCAATCAAATATCCTATTCATGACATACTCAGATGTTAATACTAGCTACATGTTAACTCTTTATACACACCCGTACACCTGCCTTGAACAAAGCCACTCTCTGCTACAAAGCTAACAACTATTTCAAATACTCCAATAGTGGGGTGCAACGCTTGCTCATAAATTATTATGACAGAATTCCCAGAATGCACCAGGGATAAACTATTCTTATATCTTCTCAGGATGCATCTTTTAAGTAAAATAGTGTGGATTTTTGGAACACTGAACAAAATAGCAATAGAATCTTGTAAATCAAAGTTCCTAGTGAGGAGCAGCCCTGGCAGAAAGCATTGTCAGAAAAGCTTTTTGAGCCAAAAGCTAACTTGGTGCTTCCTCAGCTGCTTCTGTTGTCCTTGCTGTTGAATGATTTTTTATTTATTCAGATTATATG
>VXBC01001707.1:818971-921659 GCA_013399945.1 Ploceus nigricollis | reverse complement strand
AAAAAAAAAAAAAAAGAGAGGAGGAATACACTGAACCTCTGAACTGTGCATTTAGGCAAAAAAAAATTAATCAGGATCATTATTAAACTTGATGCTTTGGGACTTAATTGCTGATAGGTTAGTAAGTATAATTGGATTAATCTGCTATTTTGAACTGACTTTTTAGATAAAAATTACTACCTACCCTCAACACATGAACACAATAGCTTTTACAATACAATGGGCAGGATGTCCTAAAGGTTGTTAGTGTTTATTTATTGTAACAGCAGCCAGAATGACAATACTTAAACAGAATCTATTTCTGAAAAATGAAATAATAAAAATCCCAGCCCCCCCTCCCCTCCAAAATAAAAAATCCTGAAGAACAAATGACAAAAAAGGCATACACAGAGCCAGCAGACTGTAGACAGTTACTGCTCTTTGAGCTCTCCACTGAGTCTGTCACAGCACCTGCTCAAAGACCTGCAGCAGAATCTCCCTGCAGCAGTATCTCCCCGCAGCAGTATCTCCCCGAACTACAGCTAACAATGGTCCTACATTCATATTTCAGCTGCCTTTGAGCACTTGTCCACCACACAAAGAGCACCTCACCTACAGTTAAATCCAGTACAAAATGCAGTTTACAATAATAAATGGATTCAGTAATTTTTGCCAGGCTTTGGAAGAATCCACTTAGTTAGTGTGGATCGATAACCCCCTGGCAATGAGTCCTGAAGACTCTGTGGCGACAGGAACTATTATGAGGATTAATCTGCACAGAAAAGGCTGAAGCACCAGTGTGGTACAGCAATTGATAGAAGACTTTGAAAAAAGGAAATTAAAAACAAAAAGTTGGCCAGACCAAAATTGTTCTGTTCCAGATTCAGAAACATTTTTTTTTTCCAGGGTACAGGTCATTTGTGGACATCTGAAAGAGGCCAAACAATGTGCAGCCTACCAGTGTTTACTTCTCCCCACTAACTACAAAAGGAGGGTGAGGTCATTAACCAGGATCCAGACACCAATCTTGCAGATGTCTTGCATCAGGGTGAGATGAATCCCACCCAAAAATCTCACCAGATAAGGTCATTTCCGCACAGATCTCCTTACGGACACACGTGCCTCAGGGAGGGTACCCTGCAGCCTGCAGCAGGGATCCTCCTAAGGAGACCGAGGTGTTTTGGCAGCCATCCTGGGATCTGGACGTGTGAGCCATCCTCAGAGATGGAAGGTCTGTCACCTCCTCCAGACAACACATGCACTGCACCACCACCACTGACACCCCTCCATTTGCAGAGGCAAGGGTATCACAAAAGCAGAAAATTAAAACTGATTGAGGCAAGAGACTGTCATTCTCATGAAGTAATACAAAAGTACATCCTTTTTTCTTGAAGGAGAGAGGCAGCTGGTGAGCCCTTCCTAGTGATTTTATGCAGCTGGCATCAATTACCACTTTAAGCCATTATCTGTGAATACAAACTCCCATTGAAACCCTCTTTGTCTTCCCTCTGATGGAGCTGGTGGAAGTGTTTTATACTTATACATTCCCTGTCTGTTTGTGACAGCACGTCTGATTACCAGTAATTTTTGCAGTAAGCTATACTTTTTCAAGACTCACGTGGTTAAATCAAGCTTGGAGTAGCTTTCCTCTCCCTTTTCATGTGTCCCCCTTCAGACACTAAACGGACGTGCCAGCATCCCCAGGGGTTTCTAACTGCAACACTCTTTTACCAAAATAATCTGCCTGTAAGATTGAAATCTGCACATGACTCCCACACAGAAATCCACCTATGTACATTCAGATAATTTCTAACCATTTGAATCAGCACACTGAAAATAAACCCAGGTGTGTTACCTCTCAGCCTACCACCCAGCAGCACCTGATCAGCTTGCTTACCGCTCCACCACAAAGCTCAACATCCCTTGTTCTTCCATTCATCACTGCACACTAAATATCAGTGTGGGTTTTTCTGCATGCAGATGGCAAATCAATGACTTGTTGTTTTTATTACTTCAGCATTTATAAAATTGTGATGATTTAAATAGCTGAAGATTTAAGTATTTGACCGTGGTTGCCACTGGAGAAACTCGCAGTCAAAAAATGCTACTAGTACAGATCCATGTAAGGAAGATTATCAGCTGTTTTCCAAAGGTAACACTCCACCCCCTGCAACATTATGGAAAGAAAACACTGCATATTTACACAGATTTTTAGAAGACAAGGAATTCAGAAACACTTTGCTCGACATTTTTGAGGGATGGAAAAGAAGAAAACTAAGCTCTAGAAGTGTCAGAATCAGCAAGGACGTACTCAAAGGGAAAGTCACTTCAAGTCTGTCCCTAAACATTATTTTCTAGATGTCTCAGGAGACCAAGCACAACAGTCCTGACCTGTTCCAGCACTAAAACTGGTATGAGTCCCCTATGAGAAATTGTCTCTGAGAAATACACCTGGAGGAGTAAGGGGGAAATAACAGTTTCCCAAGCTCTATAGCACAATGAAATTATTTTAGGAGCTGAATTTTAAAATTTAAAAAAAACCCCAAACCTCCCAAAGGTAGAGCAAAGACATGTCTCAAGGCATGTAAGTGGTGATTTTCCATTCTAACTCCCTCACCTGGAAGATCTGTCTGACTACTGCTCTTGGCTGGAAATTTATTCTGCCAGCTCAAGGAGGAGAAACTCAATATTATTTCCAAAGGTTTTATTTACCCTAGTATTATGATGAGGGGAAATGCGAATGAGAAAACACAGTCCAGAAAGGTTAAAGCAAAACAATGTCCTGTGATAAAGGAGAGAGCAAGTTTACTTATCCTACCAGATGATTTATATGCTGCTCTAAATCAGTGTGAAGCAGAATCCAAACTGGTCCTTGCAGTAACTTTGCTTTCTGATTTAAGAAATGAGACAGTGACAAATCTTGTTTCTCCCCTCATAAATGACATCCAGTCATTTCAAGCTACAACCAAGGGTTTTTTAGAATTTGTATCACTACCAAACAGTGTAAAATCAAACACCAGCAAAACAGGATGGAGTGAGGGAAGCCTTCAAATCTCCTCTCCTTTGCTTTCCCAGTACTGCTCACAAAACTCTGCCGGCCTATACCCATGGAGCTGCCCTGCCTGAAGAATGGCAGCTGGCAACACTCTGCCTGGGGTTTCAGAGTAAGCTGAGTTCCTGAGGATCACAAGCTACAGTGGCAGCTTCTGAAGTTTTGGAATCTTGAGATCACGGCAGAGGTGGGATCTATGTAGAGCAGCAGGCAGCAGCCTCAGCCCAGCACTGGGAGTGAAAAGGCACTGCTAATCCATGGACCTCAGAGCAGTGGAGAGGAAACCAGTCTGCCTTCACAGTCATCAAAATGATAACAACTTTCCCTTTCTTTTACCATCTGCCCCTGACACACTAATTGAAGAAAAACAGGAGAAGTCCAAAAGAAACCCAGTTTATTTTCCTTTCTGCTTCCTCTCACATTTCACTTCTGCCTTACGCTCACATTAAAAAAAAAAAAAAAAAAGTCCTAAAAGACACCAAAACCACAAACAAAAATCTTCCTGGATAAATCAAATCACAACACCAACTTTTGCAAACCACCATTCTGCTTGAGTATCACAACCTCCCTCTTCTTTGCACTCCAGATGTGGCCAGCATCCATTTGGAGCACAATCTGTCCAGGACAGAGAAAGTCTGAATAGAGCCTAGCACAATAGGTGACCTTTTCTGCTGCAGGAATCCATAATATATACACTCGTTAATAAAGTTCTCACACACGAGGGAGATGTTTTGGCGAGGAAAGTTGGGGCAGTATTGCACACAGCAGAGTACTTGAAGTGGGAGCTGTTGCGCTGCCTCCAAGCCGGGAAGGAGGTTGTAATTTCAGGAGGAACCAAACCACAAGAGAAATGATACTCCGAGTGGGTAAGTCCCTGCCAGCGACTGCCAAGGTAGGAAGTTTGTATAAAGCAGAGCAGCTTACAGTGCAGAGGGTGCAACGTGGAAAAACGTGATCCTCTCCAACACCACAATGAAGTGTTGGAATTGGGAATACAACGTAAAATAGTTTGTAAGAAAAAATATCAAACTCAGGCTTCTTGGGAGGGAAAGTCTAAACTGTTTTAAATAAAAGACTTTAATCAAGAGGTGCAATAAATATTTAACAAGTCCTTATACAATCCCTCCTAAATCTTAACTCTCTTATTACACCCCATCCTTCTTGAGAGCCTTTTTACAAGCCTTTGAGCTTTGTCACCCTCAAGCTAAAGGGTAAGTTTATTTCCCATCTGTCTCTCTCCTGTGTTACCTTCTCACTCCCATCATTCTCTGTGCCTGTTTCACTTCACATGCAAGGTCTCTTTTTCACGGACACTTACCCACATACTCTTCCCACCTTGGCATCAGCAGGTTAATTTCTCTGCACTGTCCTTCAAGTCCTTCCCAAACACAGACTTTTCCAAGGCCTTCAGACTGTACCCTCTTAAGAAAGGCATCCATCATGCCACACAGTGACGCTGACGGAGCACCAGCCATCCAGCAAGCAGCGGCACGGCTGCTGAGCATCCCCCCCCACTGCTGGGAGAGTGCCTCAGCCTCTGCCCCTCGTTCACATCACAGCCCATGCCGAGAAAGGCCTTCACGGGCTTCACCATTTGTGAGCTTTCTGGAAAGCAGGCATCCTGTCAGTCACTGGGAGCTGCCCACCAGCCTGCGAGCTGCTGCCGCTGCCGGCACAGAGCCATGCTGCCAGGAACAGCAAAGCAGCAACGCTGCTCAGGCACGGTAATTGCAGAAGATGGCTGGGAAGCTTTTTCAAGGGTCAAAAAAAACCTTACTTTTGCAAGGACGGGCTGGCAGAACAGTACTGTCCTTATGACCGCGTTCAGTTACCTTCAGTGGCAACATTTCATCAAGCAGGTGAGAAACACTTCCACCAAACACACAAAACAGAAGCTGCTTTGTCTCGCCTTGGCACAACACCTCCCTACTGCATGCTAAAGGCACTGTTTGAAACAAGAAAGCAAATGAGCCAAGTTGTTCACGACAGTGCCATCAGTGAGGCTGCAGCCATAAAGGAACAGTTAAATTAGCTGGACAAAGAGGCATGAGGAAGGACTAGCTCCTAAGCAGGGTCCCAGCACTCTCCAAGGAGCCTGTGTAGCAGCATTGTGCAGGCGCAGGAGACGGAATCACGTGCAGGCAGGAAGGAGCCAAAAACCACGTGAAGACAATACTTGTCTGTTGTCTCCCCCCTAAACCACCTCCTCTGCCAGTCACTTCGACAACAATATTTTCTTTCTTGCCTGATGTGCCTCCGGTGCCTTCACTGGTCACTGAATGAGCTGCTCAGAAGGCACAGAAAGGACACCACTGGCGACCTCCCTCAGTAAAATCCCGGGATGCCACAGGCTTTTCCAAAGACAACCAAGAGAGAAACCTCCTAAGGGCAAATCGCTTCAACTATTTCCAAGGCTAATTCCTTGATCCTAGCCACGATTCCTTAAAAGAGTTTCCTCCTCAGATTGCATGTTTGTCCCAGCTATACAATTCAACTGTCCATCCTCATCAAGCCTGAATTACTTAAAAGTTACACAACAAGCTAGCCTTATATTGACATCTTCAGAGCCCTCATAAAAGAGGGAAGGACTAGGCCCCTACTTTCATCATTATTATTTATACTAAAAATTCCTGTTGCTATACAACTTCTACACCCAGTCTCAGGTTTCTTGTGATTAGAACAAACCCTTCCTAGCAGATATTAAAAAAAAGCCTGTGTGTGAAAGAAAGAAATCTCCTTCATGCAAAGCTCCAGGCTCAGATAATTAGAGGAGATGTAGATGCTGGAGAGAAAGCAGGCTAATGCACAATGCCAAAATGTTGCATGGCTCTTCTACTTCCAATCTCAGCATGCATTTGATGCCAAGGAAAGCAACATCTCAGGGGGTGACAGAGCCAAGGGAGGCATTTGCCCGCTGCCTGCTCCCTGCTCTGCCCTGGGCAGTATGAAGCTCCACTGCTCCCACCTGGAGGGCAGATCTCCTTCCCAAAAGGATCAACACATGAGTCCCTCCCCACATGTGCAGTCCAGATGCTGCCAGGCTGCAGTTTGGACCTGAGAGATGTAAAAGGCTCCCAAGTCCTGCAGGTTTCATGCAGCTGGAGAGATTCAACAAGAAACTGAAATTCTGGCTTGAGACTAAGCTTTAAACTTAGAGGGAGGCAGAAGGGGAACATCTGAGAGAAGAGAGGAAACAAAAGGTTGAAATGACTGAAGGCAGATTTCCTATGCACCAAATGCCACACAGACATTGTATTAGCAGAAATGTAAGCCGAGAAAGTAAAATACATTAAAAATAGCAGTTCTGGCATAACACTAATGTTCTTCTAGTACATACGTAGTGAAAACCTATAATTACACAAAGACACTAATTTCCTTAAAGGACAGATTTGTTTAATATACAGCCTCACACCCACACTGACCAACAAGTCTTGTAGATGAATAGGGAAGAGGAATTTATTTACAACCCCTCTTTCATTTCATACACTGAAGGAAGCCCAAATGCTACAAGACAAATAAAATATCCCAACAGTTTGGGATAACAAACACAAAAGCGATAACCATGCACACTCAAACAGGAACAGAACAAATGAGAGGACAGAAAAGTAATCCCACTTGGGCTTTCCTCAGGGCTGTTTCACATAGGATCTTTTATCAAAATGAGATGGGGCTGGAGAACTAGTTTTCAAGACAAATTCATCAACTCTATCACATGCCACCATTTCTTTCCTGAAGGACCTGGCACTGCTCAGTACATTATATTATTTAGGCCAAAAGCAAACAGACAGATTTGCAAAGCAGAGGGAGTAGACTGGCAATGGTACTCTAAAATCAATCCTACATTAAGAAATAAAATTTAAAATAAAAATAAAAACAAACAAACATATTTCCCAAACCCAAACAAACCCACCAAAAACAAATCCAAAATACAGGGCAGCACAAACAAGTACCACCACAATTGCCAGCAGTGAGCAGCTGGTAGCCATGAAGCAAGCACCTCATACTCCAGGAGACACCGTCCCAGCAGTGACCTTTACCCCTCTACAGGACGAATACCACCTCAGGTGGACAGACCTGTCCCTCACAGGCACTTTTCCCCCATGTTAAACTGCAGATCCCCAGGTCACTTACACTCCAGGCTTTAGCACAACCACTGTGTGCCTAAAATTAGACAAAATGAATCCAGGATTTCGTCACTGGTAGCATCAATGGTTAAGACAAGCAAACAACTGCTGAAAGTCTACAAGTTTTATTATGGTCTTGGTCTTCTGACCTGAAATCAACTAGTAGGTGGAAGAAGAACTTTGTAACATATTGCTAATCCCTCAGCTGTCCACATTCCCTAAGTCTTCTACTGCTTTAATTAAGGGAACTGTCCTCATTAAAATGCTGTGAGTGCTGCAATATTTCCTTCTAAATATTTAAAACAGTCTGCAACACTAACAAAGCCCTGCATTTTGTGAGAAAATGAGTACTAAGAAAAGGCCCAAACCTGAAATTAGTGCATTTCCTTTGCAGGCCATCAATCCACTTCTATAATGTGACATACATACATTTCACTGAGCCTGCTACTATGAAGAAACAGATTTAAGGCTTCTTTTCTAAAGGGGTGTACCTTTGTCTAAGGTACATCTCCCAGGTGAAACTACTTCCAACAGACAGCAGGCACATATGCAAGCATAGAAGGTAAGACATTAGCTTCGGAATGCCCATGCTTAATGCCCATTTTTAGTGCAGCCAGTAACCTATGCTCTGTTTCACACCCACAAAAGGAAAACTTAAAATTCTGCACTATGCTACAGCTTCCAAAAATCTTCTTGTAAGCAAGGATTGGTGTGAGATCATGATCTGACTTATTCAAGACAAGGTTTCTTTTGTGCAGCAGCCAAAATATGTAAATTGCCCAGGAATAAAAGAAATCATCCGATCTGTACATGTGTCTTACAAACACGACTGAATGACAGTGTGAGAGCACAAGTCCTTACAAGTTTTAATTTCAGGTAATCTTTGCCTGAAGGTTAAACACTTTAGCTCCTCTGGTCCAATATTAGTCACTGCTCAGCCTCTGTCAGTAATCCACAGCCTTCCCCCTGCCTTACGCAGAGAAAGGACTGCAAATCCAAAATGCCAGGTGCCAGTAGGGAGGACCCAAAAGGTTCAAAGGCCCACTCCTCTCACCTGATAAGGGACAGAAGGGATTGCAAAAACAGCTGCGACACCAGCCCACCGTCATGTGTTTGAGAAAAAGGCTGAATAAACCACTGTCTGTGTAGACCATGGGAGGAGACTGGACCAAGTCCTACAGGTTTGTCAAATTCAATTTTCAAAATACTCCAGAAAATGCCTTTGGTTTCTTAGACCAACATTGCAGTCAAGGACTGCTTAAAAAGCTGGAAGGAGGAGGCTTGCTCCTACTCCCTTTGTCACCATCTCCACCTTCTCCTCTCTCTCTGTTTTGGTGAGGACTGCCCTCGTAACAGTGACAGAGCAGAAAACTAATATCAGGTCAGTAGCTGTGACACCATCAGACCTGCACAGACCTACTGAAACCTGTCCAAGCCCTTAAACTACCTGCTACTTCTTGGGAAGGAATGGGCTCCTTCCGCAAAGGGTAAACCCAGGCCCATGATGGATGCCAGACTAGACCTGGGATTTCTGCTCCTCCCTGCTCTTCTTCATTCCCAAAACCTACAATGTAACAGCAGCTTTAAGGGTGAAAAAACATCACCACGCTCAGCTACTCTGTAGGAATAAATAGAAAATAAATAACTAGAAATATGTATGCTGAGAGCAGCTTTCTTGAAGCAGACCTCTCCAGCTTGATTGTTCATGTATGAATGAGATCGATGTTTATAACCCTAGGGGTTTTCAAAACAAGAAGGAATACGGATATTATATTTTACCTCTAAAATACTCTAGTGCTCAAAAAACCAGCTCTTTTAAAAATGGGAAATCCATTACCAAATGATTTACAACTGACTGACAAGATGATGATGTCTGTAATTATCAGATCCAATCACTCAAATTACAATTTACCAGCAGACACACAAACTATTTGATTCACAGTTAACATTTTTTCTTCAGCAATTGCCAGGTCCTTTCTAAAACAAGAGGGGAGACAGACAACCTCTATCAGTAACAAATGCAGCTGCTGATGAGTGGAATTCAGGGATGTCTGAGAGGGGCGAATTTCCCTTCATGTCTGTGCCAAACCCTCCCGGAGGACAAATGACAACCAGAGCTGCAACCAAAAGGCTTTGCCTTTGTGTTCAGACAGGAACAGCTGTTAGACAGGTACAAAGGTATAGCCACGTCTGGGCATGTGTGATAAGCGAGTTCTTTAAAAAATTGGTTGCTGAGGTTTTGATTTTCTTTGGTAGATTAACGCTGACTTATGCACAGCATTTAAAATCGCCCTGCACTGCCAAAGCTCTATAAAGGCTGTGCACTTTAGTGTACAAGTTAAGTGCATTTGGCGCTACGCTACGATGTACAAAATCATTTCCATGCAGCTGCCAGCAGAAGGGAGCTATATTCTTAGACCAGATGTTTTTGTTGTCGGTGCTGCCAAGCACGCCTGGAAACCTCACAGCTGAGCAGTGCTGCAGGAGTGAATTAACAATGAACAGAGCCACAAGATGCTCATGTCCATCTATTAAATGGGGTGTCACAGTCCCCTCTCTCCCTTACTCCTGCTCTCTGAGCAAGGAAGCTGTGGATTGCCAGCTAATTATTTACCTGTCTGAGAAGAAAAGCCTTTCTACCTCCATCAGGATAAATAAAAGCAAAAAGTGCTTGCAAATATTATACCCCAGCTGCATTTACCCTTAGCTGGGAAGGTGACAAAGAGACCTTGATTAACAGCCAAGAAAATAGGACTGGAAAAAATATAAAACAGTCCTAATGCTACAGTACATGTTTGTTTTTGCTGCTGGGCTGTGAACAGGCAAGCATTTATTAAAAGGTATTCCACTTCAAAAATCAGAGCTGCTATGCCATCTCACTTTCCAGTTTAAAAACAAACAGCTCAGATCCCAGCACAAGTCTCTCATTCTTGAGCTGAAATGCTGAGAGCAGGGGCAGGAGTTTGGGGACAGAAGTCCACTTCCCAGCCTCAACATCAGCTTCCAGTGAGGCTTGGCTGCTCTTTGCCCTGCTGCCCCCAAACTGAAAAGCAGGGGGACTCCTGTCAGACCCTATCCTGCCAGCCTTGCCTTGTCTGTCACAACTGCACCACAACTAGCAGAGGGGACCTGCAGGGACCAAAATACTGAATGGTCAGACAGCTGCTCAAAACTGCAGGTGTGCACGCAAAGCAGGTAGTGAGCAGTCCCAACAGGAACGAGGGAGTCAGGCACCAACACGCGGACGCTGATGAGAAGAAAAATGAAGTTTACTTAGTCCAAAACTGTCCTGTGGCAGGCCCTACAACAACCAAAAAGCCTGTCAAGAGAAACCAGAGAGGCCAGGCCATCTCACCCAGAAAGAAAAAGCCCTGCAATAGTGCAGGAAGAGGTGGAAGCACATCCACCCCTCCATCCAGGCTGCTGCAATCCTCCCCAAGCAGCGATGGACAACACCGCTTCCTCAGGCTTGTGGTCAGGGGCTCGCTTTTGTTATTCTACTCACTGGGCACCACACATGTTCAGAGAAGAAACTGACACAGAAAGGTTGTGTGTGTGTGTGTGTTATGAGCCTGCTGTGAGCTACTCTGGAGGCTCTTTTCTCAAGCAGGCCGTTCAGACAGGCACAACCCACTCCTGTAGCACAAGTGCCTGTTAAAATGTGAAACTCAGCAACCTGACTGTAAAATAAATGCAGGCATAACATGTTTTACTGAAATCCCCCAATACATAATATAATCTGATCTTCCTCAGAAAAAAGTATTGGTTTGGTTTCCCCAGCCCGCAGCAGCCACCACAGCCCCTGTGCCAAGCATGGCCCCAGCCTGCCCAGCCAGCATCTGCATGGGAACTACACCCAAAGCAGTGCCTTCCTTAAGGATATATACAAAAGTTTGGAGTTAAAAACAAAAAAAACAAACAAAAACCAAACAAACAAAAAAACCAAAACAAACAAACAAACAAACAAACAAAAAAAAAACACCAAAAAAAGCCCAAACCAAAACCAAAACAAAAAAAAAAACCAACCAGCAAAACCCAAGAAACATGGTCTCTCTTGTTCAGATAAATAACTGGTTGCCTTCTCAGGGATTTTTCTGTTAAAATAAAAGCACTGCTATCACTACAGAGTCTCAGGGGAAGATGACTCATGAGCAGGAAAAGGCCTGTAATTCTGTGCTCAGGGTATTCACCCCAATAGATATTACAACTTTTTACTATGCTAGTCTGGTAACATGATTAAGTGGCAGTCTGAAGAAATCTTTCCGTAATCACACTTGATTTGAAACCAAACTAAGAGCAATTAGCCCAGCCAAAATGCATGGGGGAGACAGGGAAGGCATTTACATCCAAAAGACGAAACTTAGATTGTTTGGAGAGCTTCAAAATTCAGGAGGATAAGGTTCAAGGCACCGGATTTGCTCAGAGCAGAGCTGTGTGACAATGAAGTCATGCACAAAGGGACAGCTGCAGCAACCCTGCCAGCTCCAGCTCCACGACCAAGGCAAGGATCCGCTGGTTGGTTTGGAAACATTACCAAGCACCATGGAAGCAGCAGAAATCCCACACACAGCAAACCAGACCTCTTCAATAGCTGGAGAGAGGCAGCTAAGTGAAAGACCATGTGTTGCAGAGGTCAGCTTCTGCCAGACTAAGGTATCTGAACAAAGCCCGTCATGGCTGAAGGCTCCTCTCCTGCAGTTTCCTGCAGCCTAGTCCCTTCAAAAGGCACATGTAGAAATCCCAAAGCCCACTCATGAAGAAAAGTCTCACAGAAACTGATGGTTAAATTGGTTAAGCTTGTCTTTGCTGGTTTACTAAAAAATGATGCACCACTACAGAAAGCTTTGAGCTGCGCTCCGGCTGGCATGAATTGAAAAGTGAGGTTCAGGGGGTGCAGAATAAGAAAAGGAAGAATAGGGAGGCTATTATAAAGAAAGAAAAACATAATATTAGTACTACCACCACTGATAATAATAATAACAGAAAATTCTAAGGTTGTGGGTGCCTTTTTATTTCATTTAACAAAAAAACTCTCCCGAAGACCGCTCCATCTGTAGTCTCTGAGCATCTGGGGCTTTCTGCCAAAGTGATCAGTAGCAAAGAACTAGCATTTGTCTTTGAATCGCAGCCATTATGTGCTTCAGTGTTCCCACACCACACAGAAATTGGAGGCACTCACAATTCTTCCTGGGCTAACGCTGAGCCACTGATCCAAAGCACGAAGGATGAGGGCAGTGCATGTGTGCTGCTGCATATAAAGGCTGGGCATGATGGAAAGAAAAGGACATTGCTGGTTTTCATGACCCATAAAACTTCCTGACTGAAAGCGGGCTTGGCTGAGGGCAGCTCTCCAACTTGCTGGCAAGCCTCTTCAAAGCAAGACACCCAGCTAAAGGTTGTCTCTTTCATACAATACATCCCTTATTCCCTCACGCCTTTAGTTCGTGAGCAGACGCTCTTCCTGAGGAACCACAGAGCGTACATCCATGCAACAGTCACGACCCAGTGTTGGCCACCTCTCCACCATGCTGGCGTGGAGAGTGGGCACATGCCCATGCACACCAACAACCTGCACGCTGCAGTCGCTTCCCTTCAGGGAAGTGCAGGGCTCTGCAAAACTCTTTAAGTGGTGTCAGCTGCCCACCAGCCCTACTCGCCTCACACCGGTTTTACCATTCATCTTGAAAAGATAATTAAAAGAGAAGCTTAAAAAGGAAAAAAAAAATTATGGAAGAAGTTCTCTGAATGAAAGATGCAAAAAGAACTGCTGAACACCAATAGGATCCTACTAGCATAACTAGAACGTCTCTGTTACAGTGCTGTTGTATCAGGTTTCAGAAGAAACATTTGGCTCCTGACATCACCTAGGAGGCAAGCAGGTTTCTCCCTCTGAAGCCCTCTAGTGATGGCCAAAAGCAGAGCAGTCACACATCTATTCCCTTTGAGTGCAATCAGGAGGAAAATGCAGAAAACCACCTGCACAAGATACCACTGCTCGTCTGCCACGCCAGGTGAGGAAGGCCACGTTTCAAGAAGCACAGAACAGCTCATGGAACCGCACTCAGCAGAGTGTTTGTGACTGTTTATTCATGCCCTGAGTAGCCATTTGTCTTCCAAGGGCTGATGAATATGGGTATTTTTGTAAGCAGTCATGNCTTCATATGAAATGTCTTTTTTTCCCCCCAATCTCAAACACTGAATTCCAACTTTTTGATCTATATTGACCCATAGCATTAGGCTCAATTCCTGCTCTCTACTGAATACACAGCTCCTGAATATATGAATTCCCACAAGTATATTCATCCCATGCGTTACCAAGTTGCAGAGAAAACCAGTAGAAGAAACATCTTCATTTTTATCTAATTTCCTATTAACTGCCAGTCAGTCTTCATCCCCCTCTGGATCCAGCACTGCCTCAGGGATTCTAAGTATGCAGGCCTTTCCTACGAAACAGCAACACGCTGCCCAAACCCACTGAATTGCATTATCCTGCTTTATCAACCAGCTGTATGAAATTCACATATTACAGAACTAGCTATATAAAATATATAAAAAGGACATTGAGGTGCTGAAGTGTGTCCAGAGAAGGGCAACAAGGCTTGTGAAGGGTCTAGAAATCATGTCCTATGAGACACAGCTGAGGGAGTGGGATAAGGAGGCTCAGAGGGGACCTCATTGCTCCCTAAAACTGCCTGAAAGGAGATGTAGTGAGATGGGGGCTGATCTCTTCTGCTGTGCCTTCAGTGAAAGGACCAGAGAAAATGGCCTTAAACTGAAACAGAGGAGATTAAGATTAGATATTAAAAAGAAAATTTCACTGTTCAGGTCAGGCATTGGAATTGGTTGCCCAGGGAGGTGGTGGAGTCACCATCCCTGGAGGTGTGTGGATCTGGTGCTGGGTGATGTGGGTCCAGTGGTTTAGGGATTGCAGTGATAGTGTCAGGTGAGCAGCTGGACTAGATGATCTTGTAGGTCTCTTCCAACCTTGGTGATTCTTTGATTCTATGATATTTTTTATATGTCAGAGTGGCAAATTATTAGATGCATCATATGCAACAATGTTAAGATGAGCACTGTTTCCCACAGCAAGGCCTGCTCTAACACCTTATATAGCTTAAGAGCACTTTATTGACAAAGAAAATTTAAATCATGCTGATTTAAATCATATCTAACTACTGTGTGGAGGAAGAATGAGTGACATTCAGCATATTAGCAATGGTACCATCCAAGCACACACAGCAAGGGCAGGCTGGGCTTTTGACTCTGGACTTGACTTAAAGCAAACAGATGTCTTTCAGAGGTAGATCTATGTTGGCTACCTGGATTAGTTCACTAAAGGGTTGTTTTCCTTTGCCATTCACTAACCAAAGTGCTGTTAAACTCAGGGTTAAGGAGGCTCTTTGCCTGCAAACATGGGGCATGATCCACAATGCAGTTCAGCTAAGCCAGCCTCCCACAGGTCACCAGGTCAGAGGCAGCTGGCACCACACATCCTCAGCACAGGCTTTTCAGCTCCACCATTGGAATTGAGCTTGCCACACAGCAATTCTTTGCTCTGCTATTATCCTGAACACTGGAATTCCGAATCACAATGAATGTTATGGAAATCATCCAAATCAGAAAGTGAAGTAATTTCTAAGGCAAGCAAGCAGACTAAAAATAGCCTGTTACACAGTGGAAAGAATCAGAGGGTAGGGGAATCCCTGCAGAAGACCTTTACACTCCATTCTTTATTCCTAAATCTGCAGGTTGAAGCACTACAAACAGTCCCTCAGCGGTCACTGTAGGTGGCTGAGAAAGATGCAGCCAAGATGTTGGAAAGGCGTTGCAGCCGGCTTTCCTCCTGGATTTGCACTGCAAAGCGATGGCTCCGGGTTCCTCATGCAGCCTCACAACTGTAAGCCCATGCAGATGCTGCTTGCAGGCCAGCTCCCAGAAGCTGCCACTCCACTCCCTGTCCTGCCTGGCCCCTCTCACCCACCCCCCTGGCCAGCTTTAGCGAGGGCAAAAACAGTAGAAAGATTATATAAATATATACATATACATTTTATNATTTTTTTTTCTAGCCATTGGAGCAAAGGATGGGACCTGATAGATTCTGGTGTAAGGGGAACTTGGAACGGAAGGGAAGAGAGGCAGGGCTCTCCCTGCAGTAGCATCCAGACACCCAATTGTCTTTGTAAAACCTTATCTCTAGGGAGAAGTAACTAGAAATGGGGAGACCACAGACACCTATGTCAGGAGGAAGCACTGTTAACATAAGAGGATGCCATCTGAACATTTACAAATAGAAAATGCAACTATTCTTCCTTTTTTTCCTGCCAGTGGGTTCCTGAGTTTACACATAGTTTGTTTACATTTGTAGGCACAGAGAATGAGTTTGCATTTACATGCTGATCCATCCACTTTTACATGATCAGTGCCAACTCTTAAAATTTGTGTTGCAAATGAAGACTGGGCTGGGTACATTTCCCAAACTTTTTAATCAGAATTGGGGAGCAGCAGCAATTCTGACATAGGAACAGATCTCCCTCAGGGACTCAAATTTGAGTGCAGACTTGTTTGACCATGTAGCCCCCTCTGATCTATAAATCAGTGCAACTGATTTATAATTTTATAATCAATGCAAAGCGGCACATTTTAAAAATTGTTGCAAAGGAGTGTAGTAAGAGAAGCAGAAAGACAAATTCAGAATGAAAATCAACAAACTCATTTATAAAAATAATTTTGTCCCACAGGCTCAAAGGGAGGCAACTACAATAAATGCTAGTGAAAAGGGAGCTGAGATAAAATATGCAAGAGACAACTAAAACCTTCTGTAATAACGCTGCCTTTGCATCAGTGTTTCCACAGCAGTGACTCAGGGCTGCCTGTCCTGCAGCCCCAGCCAGGACAGGTTAGCACAGGGGGAGCCAAGCAGCCACCATGATGCTCTATCTCCCTGCTGCCTCTGGTCTCTCTGCCCAATTACATTTCCATTCAGTAAAATATTCCACATGAGAAAATTATTTTCAGGGATCATGGATGCTCTCTTTTCTTACTCTTGCAGGCAGAGCCATGGTGCTTACCCAGGACAGTAAGAGCTATCCAAAGGTCTGTGAGCTGCTGCATTTACACTAGGATTTCCACTTAGTTCTTACCCACATCTAGAATCAAACACTAAAACTCGGTTCAGGAAGAAGGTGCTACAGTGGAAAATATTCCTGCTGAAGAGAAACACCTCATACACCAACCGACACACAAAAGCTGAGCTCACTTCTGGAACTGGCCCCTCCACTAGGCAGAGAGAGGGACACTTGTGAAGGCACCCATCATCTTACAGAATGAGGTGCAAAAGAGAGCAGGCTATTGGAACTGCCACCTCCATCTTTTGCACCAGTGATGTGCTAAGTACAAAACTACCATTTTACCTGGTGGATGCAAGGCAAAACACAACACCCACGTGCTTGCTGTCCACACAGGAACAGTAGCACTTCTGATAGTTAGCTTGTTCACTTCTCAGAGATTCATCTTTCAGAACGAAACACTGATGAAGTGTTCAAGAAATAAAGCCCGACGTTAAAAAAAATCAACAGGTAAACATCACAAACAAACCAAAAAAAAAGCCTCTGTGGCCAGACTCCCATTGCTCTAATAGTGCTTGAAGCAGGGTCTTAATAAGAGAGAGCAAGATTAAACTGTGTGCTTATTATGAAGCACCAACCTTTGCAATTTAATGACAATACCTTTACACTTCTATCTAAAGTGTTCTCCACACTTTATCTACTGTTTTCTGACAGAGAGACTACTTTCTATCTAGAGGTATGTACACAGGAGCCTTGTTGGAAAGGATTTGAGACACTTAGGGGCTCCGGAGACAAACAGAATCTTCTCCTACACTGATCAACTGAACTAGTTTGCACAGCATCTTCAAGGCTCTTTCAACACTAGCTCAGCTGTGTGCTTTCCATTGCATATTTAAGAGATTGGGCACAGGGGAAGCAGAACACTTTAGGCACTAGGGCAGTGTTTATTGTGGTTACAAACCAGCTTAGAGTACAATGAATTCCCAGGTCCTCGAGCATTAGCACTTGCTACCATAATCTCTAGATTCAGGAGCTGGGCTTTAAGACCCTATTTTAGCCAACAATTCCATACAAAATCATTCAAACTGTGCCTTGCAAAAGAAGTACTGTCAAGGGGCTTAGAAAAAACATTTTTGACTCATTAAATGTTGGAGAATAGCACTGCTATTTTATCTTTATATATACACATAGGCATGTTAAGAAAGGAGGGGAGAGAGAGATCACACAGGATAATCTCAAATGTACAGTACTAGATTTGTGGACTCATAAACTAAAGAAAGAACCAGAGGAGATTTTAAAATGCTTGAAAGTAGTTTTCATGTGCTACACTGCACAGAACTTTCTCCTTGAATAAAAATGAAGTGATCTACTTTCTCCTCATGATTTACTGCAAAACAGTGGCCAGCTGACTGATAAAGGAAGGTGGCTAAGGTCTGCCTACCATTTTCAAAGCAGAGGCTATAAATTTCAGCCCCTCCCTTCTTCATGCAGCCTGCCAGTTTTCACATAACTTGTCAGGACTTTGTATCTCTGGAATTTCTCCTCCTCATTAAACTTGGCTGAAGTCGACCAGCAGATCCAAATGGTATTTGGTGGAAAAGAAGGCAGGACACGCTCAGTATCACCAAGAAGCCTCACTTCCTTAGGAAGTCAAGATAAAAATATGGAATGCTGCAGCAAAAACAGGAGGAGCCCACAGGCAGGTGCAGTTTATGAAAATACAATTAAACACAGTCAAGAAAGATTACATTTCAAGCAGATATATCCCCTTTAATATAAACAGAGAACTAATTCCCCTGACTTTGATCCTAATGCCCAAGCCAGATTTTAAAGTGTATCTCTGAAAGATAGCAGCTTATACTGGACCTGGGATCTTTTAGTTGCCTATGCAGGCAGGAAAAATACTCAGCTGACCCGAGTTCAGCCTAGAAACCTGCTAAAATGAAAGCACAATGCTCTGTCACAATCCTTATTGGTTTCACTCTGCCCAAACTGGCAAGAGCACACATGCTCTAACACTGTATTGACAGGGTTTTCTTGTTATCCTTGAGTAGACGGTGTCTGACTCACTGGAGGTAAATTGAGCTGTGCTGTGTCTGATAGAAATGATAAAAAATGCAGCCCCGTACTTTTTGCTATTATCTGCACACAAAACATTTGCTTCCCATCAGAACTCGAACCTCGTTAGACAGCTGAGACAATCAGAGCTCAGCACTGGGGAAGGCAGCAGCAAATCACCTGCACGAATGCTCCTCTCAGCTCAGAAGAAATGCTTCATCACTAGAATTTGCACAGGTTATTATTGCTCAAATTCATGTTAGAGCAGGTATGACCTGTAGGTAAAATATCTCAACTGTGAAAGCATCTGCATGCTACCCACATTAATACTAACAGTGGTGAAGGCTGAGTCCAGGACATGACTGATGCTAGCAGTCATTTGTTTACATACGAAATCACGTGTCATTAGTGACCTCTTTGTCACTGCTAACAGCAGGACTTCAGATGATTGCAGGTATCAAGCCTAATGATTGAAGAAAAATAGGCACAGTATTAGAGCTTAAATGCATGAGTATTGACCACCTGGACAGGTAGCAGTGCCCAAGGATGGTAACAGATGTCAAGGAGTTCACCTAGATGACTTATTCTTTCTTTCTCAGTGTGTCACTGCAGCTGCACTATCAGACCAAAGGAAAGAAATTTTTTAACAAGTCCAGACTTGTCCAAAGAGCTCAAGACTTGCAGACAAATCTTCTTAATATGCAATCCTGCCCTTCTGCCTATAGGAATCAGCTGCAGCCATTTCCATTATGCTCCAATGTGCTCTCACATACTGATGAGCAGTAACAGATCTCAGTGCCACAGCTGAGGAGCATATCCTGAGCATCCTCTGCTGTGCTATAGCAGAGTGTTATCTGGTTCTCGTAAAGCCAGATGGGCAAAATTTTAAAGCCATCTCCCTACAACAAAGGAGATTCTTTTACACTCCAAACTACAATGAAGTTCCCTTTATGTGGCCATAACTCCAGGTTGTGTCATCTAAACTACATTTCAATTTACAGAGCACTGGTAAAACATTTTCTGCTAGACAGGACAAGAACCCTGTACATCAGACATAAGCATACAGATGAGGAGAAGGCAGAGGCAACACTGCTGTCTTTACACATTATTCACACTGTGTTCCACAATCAACTTTGAGCATGAAGCCATTGCCCAGCCTCAACTGAAAAAGCCATGCAACAGGAATCCTACTCAATGAGCACCATGAAGACTTTACAGCTAAAGCTCTATTGCTGTTGAGAGGTGCTGCAATGGTGCCCTCAAGGATCTTCATGGCAAAAGGAACATATCTGTTTCTTAGCCTTGAAACAGTCAGGTTTCCAAAACAAAATACATAGAGAGGTATGCCCACGACTGATGATAGGCTCTGCATGCAAACTGTCTTCCTCTCAGGTAGAAATCTTGCATAAGGAGAAAACATATGTTGAAATAAGCATAGAGAAACAAGCATGTATGAACGTTTTACATCCATTTTCTTCTCTCTCCTTTGCCAATTTTTCCCTCACACAGTATCAGTGCAAAGTTGCTCTTCACAGGGACACAGTAATGCAGAGCCTTAGTGCTCAACATCAGCTCTCTCCAGCAGTATAATTTCCCAAGCTGCTTGGTAAGAGTCACAGCTTTTTCCCCTGATCTCAAACCGCCTGTGAAGCTCCCTATTCAGTCTCCTTGCAACTGCATCAAACCAGACATCCTCCCCTTTCCAAATAAGCTTCTCCAGCCTGACAATCTTGCTAACCCCTGAATAATCAGATGAAGAGAGTGCAAGTTTGCCCTTTATCCAAACTGGTGCCAGCACTGCTCCAGGAAATTTCTTGGGTTGAATCCAGAAACTGAAGCTCTGACTTAAACCAGGTGTTAGATATATCTGCCTTGCTGGGAGATAAAGTCACTGCTCCTTGTAAGGACAAAAGGCTTTTTAGAGTTAAATGTCATTCTACTCTGTTAGAACTATGAGCTGGCAATCCAAGAAATTTCCCAGCCACCCAAGGGCAGGGGTGTTGTGACATGTCTGGCACCCCTGCAAGGCTCTATGCCCTGCCCTAGCCCTGTAGATGGACAGGACCACCTCTGCCTGACCCAAACGGGAGTCTTGCAGAAAAAAAAGCAGCATGGAGCTGCAGCAGAGCCCGGTCCCACACAGACATCAGCCAGCACCCAGGGCTGAACCTCCTGGCATCAGGTCCATGGTAGAGAAGGGGGAAGAACTATGCCAAGCTGCTGAGCGAGGGCATGAAGCAGAGGTAGGTGAGGGATCTCAATTACAGAAGGAAATAGTCAATTATACAAATGCTCTGCAGCTCAACAAAAGCTGCCCTACTGGCTGCAAGACTATTGTAGCTCTTTTTGACCTCCTCTAAAACCAGATGTTACAGCTCAAGGGACCACTCAGTCCAGCTCTTTTTTTCCTCTAAACTGTAATATATAATTCCTAGCAACTTTTTTTTTTTCTTAACCTAATCCCTAGAAGAGATCAGAGGTTAATCAGCTTCAGGAGAACTGGACAGTAGGGCTGTCAAGATTGTAAATAGCTTTCCTTTTTTTTTTCTTTTTCTTTTCCACAGAACAATTCTTTATTTTGCCAGGTAACTGTTTAACCAAAGACTGCAAAATGTTGTACAGACTAGTAGTAGGCAATCTTTCATTTCGGGGATAAGCAAGCAGAGTACCAGTACTCTCCATGGAACAATCTGGATTTTTAGGTCCCTTATCAATTTTCCCCAATTCACATTAAGAAGAAGTGACTCCTATGAAACACTGGAAGGGCAAAGACTTTTGGTAACTCTAGTGACTCTAGGTTTGCTTTGGTTAACTTCACAGTCAGTATAGCCATGGACTGGTGTATAAGTACTTTATCAGGCAGCTGCACTAAGCCAGATAAAGCCAGGTAAAGCACTGCATTCATATCTCTACACTAAAAGGATGGCCCCTATTCAGCTTCTCCAGGCTGACTTGACCCCGTTCCGTTGCACTGGGCCACAAGGATCTGTATTTCCCAATCTTCCAGAGTGAGCTATCAACGTTTTTTTTTTTCCCCCCTTCAAACAGATCAAATTCCATGAACTGTCTTTGAGTTTTCATGGGGAAAACAAGAACATACATAATAGGGCAAACTTTTGGTTTGGCTTATTATGTCATTTTTTCCTCATTTTGTCTGCTAGTTTATGTGGGAACCCATATTTTTATTTATCTGCAGTTTTTCTGCAGACTGCTTTGAGATGTCCTATGGAAAATGGACAAATTATCCACACGATTGTAGTTTATACCGCCACATAGGCCGTAAGATACAGACTCAAAAAAATCAAAGTGACTTTCCTATTGCAACAGAAATTATCAGTCAGCAGAGTAAGGAAGATGGCAATGAGTAACTCAGGGAACCCTTCCTGTCTAGATATGGGAGATGTGCCATGTTTCTCTGCAGGCCTGGAGGCTTTGGTCTGAGGTTGTTAATTTTTCTGCAGAGGACACACAGAAATGGCAAGACAGGCAAGCACTAAAAGCAATCCAACTTCTTTCATAAAATCAGCAGGATAGAGTATCCAGTTGTTTACTTAGCATAATTTTACACAGACTAGATTGGACAAGTCATGAAACACTGGGCACAAGAGCTGAGAAATGCTGCTATTAAAAAAGGCATGCGGAAAACTTTCCCAAGGGATGCCAAGAGTGTGTGTGGGAAGAGGTAGGAGGAAGAAGCAGCAGCGTCAGGGGTTATAGCAAACAGAAGAGAAGCAATTGTGTTTTTCCCTCAAAATCAGTTACTAAACTTTTCAAAGAGAAAAGCATTGCTGGAAGTGGAACACAGGAGCGACCCTGGAAACAGCCATGCAGCTGCAAGGAAAGGCTCCAAAGCAGTTAAAGCAGAATCAAGCTTTAGGGTGCAATGCAAGTTAACAGCTTGGATGCAGGCAGATTTGCCAAGTAAGCTTTGCTAAGGTTTTAAATGCTATTTGCTTCACAAGAAAACAGATTCTTCTAAGTAAACAGGGACTGCTAAATCTTAGGAGTCATGGCAATCACGATCATGGAAACCTAACAGTATGGTCAGTGAGTGGAAGGGATCAACACGGACTGAACACCGCCTTCTCCAAACCAATGTCACAAAAGGAACAGAATACCTCACAATAGAAAGATTAATGACAGACTACATAGAATGCCTCCCTCACAACAAGCATGAAGCGTGAGATTCATCCTACATATGTAGATTTTGTAAAACAATTTTTAAAGCACGCATATGCCGATAGCTTGCACTGTTCCCCTTTTACGGTCATTGGGCTCTTTCCAACAAGGAATAAGAATAGCTTTCCATTGATGAAAACTGGTGGGGTTTTCGTTTTTATTTGTTCTACACTCCAGTGAAATTTTTTTAGCCTACATGCACTGCAGCTTTGACCTTCGAAAGTGAAAAGAAGACCTACCTGTACACCATTCTGTAGTGATACCTCTAGATCTTTCGGTCTTACAGTTCCATTAGTGCATGCTTTAGTGCTGTAGATCTAAAGATCAATAAAGATCTAGTCTTCTAAGTATTTTCCTTATTTGTTTAGAAAGGAGGAAAGTAGAAGAGGAAGGGAAGTTTTATGCACATCAACATCCCCCAACGTTTCAGGTAGCAGAAGTAACTACTCATAACTTATTCAAAGATCGAGCTGATAGGCTTCAGCCCACCTCCTCCTCTCTCATCCTTGCCACCATTCTTTTCAAAATTAAAATCTAAAGAGAAAACCACAAGAAAAGATGAGAAGGATGAAGAGCGTTTCCACAGTGCCATGTGCACTACAGAGTTGTACTATTTCTTCCAATGCCCCGAGTCAGAGGTTATAATACCTCATTTTCTTCACGCCAACTAAAACATTTTAAGGAAAGCCTTCACTCTGACTTTGACATCCCTCCTGTGTGGGTGATCAAAGCTTTACAGCCCAGAACTGACATAACTTTGCTGATCCTGAGCAATGTGTGAATTGCAGAATCATGGCCTTGAAAACTGAAAATCTGGGGTGTGCCCACAGAGCATGCCAATACATTAGGTTTTCTAATTTGTTAAGCATTTGGCAAAACAAGCACTGGATCAGAGGTATCCCAGAAGAAAGGAAGTCTTGTGTCTGTTCTCAGTTCAGGTTAGTCAGAATAATCAGATATCCCCCATGGCACCGCTCAAATTTAGGCAGAAAGGCATAACACTGCCAATAAAACATGCACATAGGCACAAATCACCTACAGCTTCAAGCAACCACTCATCAGAAAACCACAATTTCAGTTTTGTGAAAGTTTCCACTCAAGCCTCTTTCTCCATGGGCATGGATACGGTATTAGCACTAGCAGTTCATCTAACTGTAGCTCTTAAAGCAGGCAGAGAAGGTGAATTTGTGGCTGTGGTTCCCTCAGCATTTGTTTTGGAACAGTGCTAAGGGGGAAGTCACTCTCCCCATGTTCTCTCCTCCCACTGTCCCCATAAGTTGTGGCAAGCCAGAATCAGGATAGACCTGCATTGTTTGCCAGCAAAGGAGGTGTTCATGAAATAAACCCTTGAGGAACTGAAGCTATGGCTTGAGGATATGGCTATCTCCGTCAGAAATATCAATTTGAGTTACTGCCCCTTCTCCCTGATGGCCAGCAGTGGCTCTTTTCCAGTCTCATGCCACCCTCTTCATAACAACCACACAAGAGTTTGCAACATCATGTGCTGAACTCAATCAATGAACCATTCCAGGTTATAAATAACCAGGGGAAGGAGAGGAGTAAGGGTATTTTAAAACTGGAACCAGAGTCTGTTCACTGATCCAGGTCACCATCTGACTCCAAGGCAACTGTGCCGGCACAAGTGTTGGGAAACGGGCAAGGAACCAGTGAGCAAGGCTGGACAAGAACATCCAACAGCCACATCTACCACTGAGAAAACGGTACATGTAACAGTATCACCCATGCCTGGTGTTAAAAAGTGGTGCTGAGTTAGTAAAACTTGGATGAATTTACACATTTTTAGTCTCTGTGAGCTCTTTTCTTTGAAGCAAAAACACATGAGCTCCACTGGTAGGAATGACAATGCTTTTAAGCTGCATGGGGCTAGCTAACATCTCCAAACTCCTCCCTCTGACTACCCTTCATCCCCTAAAAAAGCATTGCACTTATGAGATAGAAGACAATGCCAATATACAACTTGCTTTTCAAAACCAGACAAAAATTACAGTAAGTTTCAAAACTTACTCCTGCAATATGAGCTTAGCCATACTAAAGACATACTAAAGACAGCATTTTTCAACTGTCTTCCTTTTTCTGTGCAACCTCTCTATTACAACTGTTTGTGATTAATACATGCTATTAAAAACAGAGGGAGTGTGCAATAGAGCCAATCTTAGTATTATGGAAGAAGCCATTGTCATGCACAGTCCAGCAAGCTGCCCTGTGTAAAACTGCTGCACAGATGAAAACATTTGCTGTGCAAAGAACATTCACTGTGTGTCAATATACCATCATTCTTTGGTTTCTCCGCTTGTTAACTGCAGTAAAAAAAGCATTGCCTCCTCATGAAGGCAGCCTTTGAAAAACTTCAGCTGAAAATTGATCTTTATCAAGTCATCTGACAAAAAAGGAATATCTAGCTGTTGGCAGACACAACAGCTGAAGTTAGAGAGCAACAGCCACACTGCCCATCAATCACTAGAGATTCAGAGGTAAGACTGAAGCCCTATCAGTTGATCTAACCCTGTCTCTTGTTTTCCTCTTCTCCTGCCTGTTTACCCATTACACCCCACCACCCATCTAGGACCTTGTGTCCAAGGCCATTTTTACTTGTTGCACCTATACCCACACAAAGCTATAAAATATTCTGCAGCAATATCCTTGCAGAAGTTTTGCTTGCTATAACCATCTTGGCCAAAGACCCCCTGCTCTGTACAATGTACACGCATTAATGTAAGTATTCCCCCTGTGTAAGACTGAGGAGCTCAGAAGAATATGACAGTTTGAAAAGGCACAACCTCTCTACAGAAGAGCAGTATCAGTCAAGCTTTGCAGATATCACATGGGAGTATCTCATTTGATTTTAAATTTGAAGCTGTTAATTTGTGAATGGAACTCTACATAGCACAAACAGAATAACAGGGAGAAGCCCATGCTCTTCTTCATCTGTTTTGAAAACTTAATTTAAACTGATTGCTTTTTGAACAGCATAAACTGTAAGACACCCAAGGATTCAAATATAGGCATATATTTTTTATTTCTTTGACTGGGTTAATTTCCCCTCTTTTCCATCTAAAACTCCGCAGTAAATCCCCATGGGTCAGTTACTACAACTACTTTACATTGCTGAATTCTATTAGCAATCTGCTCATCAGTCCTGCAGATGTTTCTGCTTTTAGGCTTCTTGGAACTACAATGGACTCATTCCTTTGAATAAACATATACCCTTTGTAGGCTGCAGATGTACAAGGGAGAACACTGTCCTCTACATCAAGCAGACACCTCACCTTCCTTTTTGGTAAAAGCAAGATGATACTTTTCAGAGAAAAAAGTGGGAAGCAAGCAATCTGAACTTTTTTCCCCTCTTCTAAGAAATTTCTGAAAAGAGAGTGCTACATGCACCCATATGCCCTGGGACTGGACAATGCAATTTTTGAAGGCCAAACACCCCAGCACTCAGGCACACAGAAATCTCACGCAAATGGACTGAAGAGGTCAGGTCCTGCAAGCAGGGAGCAAACATTCATATGCAAGGACCATGCCTTTCAACAGAAATATGATGCAAGCCTTATGAACAGAAATATTATGTAAGCCTTATACCATCTCATTATTAAATTTTACACGTTGCTAATAAAGCAGAAGGTTCTTCTACTCACCTCAGTAACGTCCATGACTTTGATGGCTGCCAGCTGACCCGTTTTGACATGGCGACCCTGAGTAAGAGAGAGAGAGAACAGTCAGCACCAGCATCTCACCCATCCCTTCAACTAACACAGAGCAAAACACCTGGACAAGAGTTCCAGTCACTGGGTTTTCCCCAGCTATGCTGGACCCTTCTGATACTTCTTAGGAGATACCACAAATACTCTAGACGGCTAAAACAACAATAACAAATTTAAAGTGTTTCTCTTCAAATTTTAGTACCCATTTCTTTTTTTTCACATTAAAATGATGATTATCAAGTACAAACAGGTTATATTCACAGCTTCCCTTCTGTTTACTTTAGCAAAGCTCGTTGTCAGTAATGATATCTTATTAACATGTCAGAATAAATTCCACATGTTGCATATTTTGTACGAACCAATGCCTAGTACCTAGGTGATCTATTACATGCTTTACCTAGTAAGCATGGTTAGCCCATGCTTAGTGTTTAGGACATTTCTCACTGGTTTGCTCCTTCCGAGTAAAAAAAGTGGGGTTTCTGCAAAGGCTGCATCAGACCTGCAAGAGCTCTCTTTGCCTGTCTCACACAGGCTAGACAAGAACAAGAGGTCATCTCCCTTCAGCAACATCACAGTAAGGGTACAGGTTCTCAGTGCAGCTGGAGCTGAGTTAATAGATCCCAGCTCCTGCAGCAGGGAGCTCCTACCCTTCCTTCCTCTGCCTCCTTCCAGCCTCCTGTCACATATTTCTCCCAGAAGCACTGAGCTCCTTCTGGCACTCATTGTATCATATGATAAGCTGATTGAGATCACTAAAATGGCAGAAAGTTAACACAGAAAAAGCAAACTGTGGGGTGGGGCAGGGGATTGCAGTCCAGGAAATTAAACTGGTTTGTTCTGCAGTGAAAACAGAGCTGGAGCCAGCAGGATGCAGATCACAGGGCTGGGAGGCAAGCGGCATGGCGGGCCCCTCCAGCCCTGGTGGGCTGTAACTCGCCTCAGCTGACTTCTAACAAAAGCCTTTTTCTCTCCAGTGTATGTTTACACGAGGTGGAGACATCAATTAGCTGTTGTGTACTTTTTTTTCTAAACAGGCACTTACAAATGGTCCCAATACTGGTATTTTCCAGCTCTCCACTTAACACTCAGCAGTGTAACACCAGCAGTCTATCCTAAACCAGTCAAACAGCCCAGTCTACCAACCACTTTCCCAGGCACCATCTCCAAAGGTTCTTATCTACATCAGTCAAGCTCTCTAGCAACAGGTATGTCCATTAAATTTCTTCACTTTTATCACAAATAATGATAAGAACATAATGGAACATTTAACTGAAGTCACAGTTCCTTTATTGCTCTCCTCACCAATTTCTGAGTTTCCTAGGCAGAAACCTATATGATGGACATGAACAGTGTATTTTTTGCCTGGACTAACATTAATCTCTTTACAGGGTCTTTTGAGACTGGCACCCCAGAACTGAAGCACCCCAAACCACTAGTCTCTTTAGAGAATCCTGACCCTTTCACACCTTACGATGCCCTCCATGGAGATAATGGCCAGGCATTGCTGGTGCATTCAAAAGGACAAAATGCTGCAGCAGAATTCACTGCCTCAGCTTTCTTCCACAACTCTTCTTGTGCTTCACTCTCCCCCTTACTAACCAATCCATGCGCTTTCTATAAATACATTACTGTGCTCAGGCTTTGCTTGCTCTGTAAACTGGCTTTACCACAGGCATTTCTTTTTACAGCTTGGTCTCAAGCTGGTTTTGATTTTGAAACAAAGTTAGGGGTCATAACGTGTGCAGTAGCCAACATTGACCTCACCTTGACCTCACTACTTCTTGAACCAAAGTCTTTCAGCAAGCCCAGGAGATTTCCACCTCCAATTTCCCACCCTGGACCTCTGCCTAATGACAAAAGCCTGTGGTCGTCTCCTCAAGACTTACCATCCCACAAGGAAGGAGGGGAAAATGGCTTACACTGAGGTGGAAAAATGCCTACTCTCAGCTCTGCCCCCATTTTCCACAGCTTTTTTGAAGGAATTTGAAAGCCCAAGGACATGGGAAGTACAGTTTTAGGTACAAAAAGAATATGCTAAAAATAACAGAGAAACAAAGACATCTCTGAAGAAAAAACCCTCACAACACTAAGGAGGTCTGAGGAGAGAAACTTTTTTTACAAAAGCAGTGAAATACAGTTCCCCATTCACTCTGCAGCAAAGTGGAGGTGCTAGAATGGTGGCAGAATATACTCCAGCAGAAAATGTGGCATGCAGAAGAGCAAAGTAGCAGACAGGATGCCATTTTCATGGAATTTTTGCTCTATTTGTCTTTTTAAATCTACTAACTCCTGGTGGGCTTGCTATTTCCAGAGAGACACCTAAAATTTCCCAGTGCTCGACTTCACAGCTTTTCTGAAGTCAATGTTCCTCCCTGTGAG
This sequence comes from Ploceus nigricollis, assembly GCA_013399945.1. Lineage (NCBI taxonomy): Eukaryota > Metazoa > Chordata > Aves > Passeriformes > Ploceidae > Ploceus > Ploceus nigricollis. The sequence goes on along the minus strand of VXBC01001707.1, from coordinate 893,101 downwards.
ACTGGCCCACTCAGGATGACTAATGTGCACCAGCCCTACCATATTTCCCCTGCAGCTTTATGGGATCCTGCTGGTGCCTCCAGGAGTGTCCCTATGAAAACTGGGGCCAGCTACAGCAGAACACAGCCACTGCTCATGTTTCACTTTGCTTCTTCTGGGAGGGGAAAAGCTTCTACATAAAGCTCCTAAGGGACTGAAAGCAAGGGAACTGCAGAGTGTGGGAAGTGTGGTCTGCTCAATATCCCAGACCAAATTTAAACCCTGGTCACTTCAGAATATTGTTTAAAATTACTCCAAATACCCTTTTCGTAATGTATGGAGCACTTATATTCTAAAAATCTGCAACATATGGGGAGGAGGAGGGATGGCCTGCATGATATTAATTTATTATGGGAGAGGTAAAAAAGACATTTGAAGCCACATTCTTTTCATTAAAAATATTTTCAGAGGGTGGGAAAAAACAAACACCACAAGCACAGCATATAAGCATGAGCAGAGTATTTGTTTGTTTGTTTGTTTATTTGCTTAACAGCTCTGCTCAAGAACAGACCTGTCAAACTATTAGCATGCTGGTATAATTTTGCTTGCAACATGAAATGGCTAAGCAATCCCATTTTGGAAACCAATCATCAGATTTTCATGGCCAGCTTTTGCTTTGGAAAAATTTGTCTGTGTTAAAAAGAGTAATAATAAAATCGCAATGTGGTTGAACGTGAAGAAAGAACTGCAGAAATCATAAACGGGAGAAACCCTCTGAACTCAATCTCCTGGGATTAAAATTTATTCAAATTCTGCTCACAGGGCACTTTACAAACATAGTAACCATCAAGGCTCCATCTAGACACCATATCTCAGCAACACCCCTCCACTGGGATAACATTTTTCATGCAGAATGAGGCCTCTGCTTTAGTGCAGCGTGGACACATGGCCCCTCAGGGCATCCAGGCGTCCCCATCCCCATGGCAAGGCAGAGCTTCTTGCAGCTTTGTTTCTCCAGGCAAATAGTCGGCAATTACCATCCAGATATCTGAAAAGCTCTTCACTATTGCAAAATGCAACCCATGCTAACTGAAAACAGCAGTTTCTTAAAATATTGCTAGGCGCCAAATATCAGAGGCTGAGGATCACAAGATACTGTCCCACAGCCAGAATGTTGTGTGGATATGAAATGTGCAATGAAGACAACAACAACCTAGAAGGATCTTGCTAAGCATAAGGTGACTCTCCAGAGCCAACGGACTGAGGAGGCTGCAGAGGTTTCTTCAAACAGTGGCACAGCAACAGGTAGAAAAGACTACGTCATCCTGGGAGTGAGAGTTTGCCTCTTACTGGGTTTCAGCATAGGAACCACAAGAAAACATCAGCACTGTCAGCTTGTCCCCATGGAAATGAGCCTGCCAATACATTCCCTTCATTTAGACCACATTAAGATTTTATTCACCAAAACTTCTGAACTACTTCTTATTTCTTACACATCCTCCCCACTTTTCTCTCCCTCATTTTATGGTTCTATTCATATTAAAGCACTTGGTTTATCCTCCCAAGGAAGCAGCCTAAGAATATTTTTAAGAGTGCTACTTGTACCACTGCATTTTTAAATGGCCTGTTGGGATGAGCAAGTCAATGGAATTGAGACTGCCAAACTCAAATCTTGTCCTGTTTCTTCTCATGCAGATGACTGCAAGTTCATATACATAGAGCTGTAGTTCTTCTCATCAACACAGCAATACTGCAGCACTTAACTGGATCTTAAAATGAATCCACTACTTAAGCACATTCCTAGTCATGTCTGATAGCAATATGGTGTTTATTTCTCATCTCAGTGGGCTTTATGCATGTTGAAAAGCAGAGGGGCAAGGGGAATCCGTGGTAGACTGCCAAGATCTGCAGAACATTATAAATTTCAAGTCTTCCCACACTCTCCAAGTCAGTTAATACACCTACTTCTTGCCTCTTTCTTCCTTTGCACACATTATTACTGTAAAATTTTTAGTTTAGAAAGGTTCAAAGGGAAGTGGCGTTATGTGCTGTTTTTCATGGTGCTCTTTTTCTCTTGTGCCTTAATGTTATCAAAGAACTATGCAAATTAAGTGCAAAAGAAATTCTATCAGCCAATTTACCTCCTTTCCCGACACCCCCTCCCCCAATTACCCAAGATATTTATGTCACAGTAATGTATTCTCCTACTAACACAGTTTCAGACCTGCATATTAACGTGCCTCTGGGAGACTGTTCCGGGAGCTTGCTCCCCAGCTAAATGGCATGGAAGCAGCATATGGGGCAACCTCACACATTAAGGAAGGAATGCACCATTTGTGACTCATTACTTGCAAGTTCGGATTACCCTGTGCACTGTACACAATTAAGTCTTTGGTAAACTTCTCCCAGCTCCCAGTATTCTATGCTGACAGTTGTAGAAAGAAGAGGAATTGATTTGAAAAAAACAAACGAACTACAAATCCAATTTCAATTGCCACACTGCACACAGAAGCAGCAGATTTAGACATGCCACCAAGTGAAAATACCACAGTACCACCTCTTAGTAGTGAGTGCTGTACAATGCCCCAATGGCAAACGTAACTTTCCATTTCACTTCTCATTCAGTTGACTCTTAACTCCTACAAGCCTGAGGCAACAGGCCATGAAGCAATACTCTGTTATTGGGTTGCACGCCCCAGTGCAATAAATGATAACGTATTATTCCAAGGCATGTTTACCATCAGCTCTTTCTGTCACTCGGCAACATAGAAAGTTGTAGACTGATCAACTTTGCATTTTGAAAACTTGGACTCTACATGGCATTTCTTTCCACCCTCTGAAAAGATCAGGTCTACCCTGTGAAAAGCATTGGGAATAGGGCTTTTTTTTTTTAAACAGAACATATTTTTGACAGGCAAAAAGACAGAATGGCACAAAGTGAAAACAACCTCCCTGGTCAAAACCAAAAACTTAAATAATAAAAAAATAATAAAGTGTTCTTAAGCAAAAAGTCTACCTAACTGCATTTGTAGCCAACATTATGCTGTTCCTACTGATACAGCATTCTAATAATCAGATGCTCCAGCAATGGAGATGAATTTGTAAACAAAAAGGATAATGTTTATCTGTCATGAAAAGTACTTCCAGAATAAAAATGAGCAAAAAAACCTGAGTACAAAAACCTGGAAAATCACTGCAGAAATACATGAGAAGAAGTCATCCTGTTAGATGATTTCTAAACCCAAACCAACCAGCGCTATTAAAGACTGTCACTGTTTAAGACAAAGACAGGACAGAGCTCTTGTGTTTTCCTTCTGTCTAACTCTTGACATCAAATGCCTGGAAAGCAAACAGAAAATAACATACTCTCTATCCTGCTTTTGATATCCACAGGCTCGCTAGCTGCCTATTGAAGAAATAATAATGACAATTTACTCATGCATAGTACTGCATTCTGTGAAATAATGCACAGAAAGATACACAGTTATTATCGGTTTTGTTCTTCTGGGGACAGATTGAAAAGATGTTTCCCACTAGGAAGAAAAAAAAGAGAGTTCTATGCACTGATTTTTCACTTTGATTCCTAGTTTTGTGGTAGCTTTCCCACTGTGAAAGATGCTGGATATATATTATCAGAGGCATTTCCTTCTCCCAAACAGCTCATTGCCTAAATAGGAAGAAAAGAAAGGGGAGGGGGGAGAAAGGATGGTGGGAAAAGCATGGCAGAAAGCCACAATCTAACTTTCCCAGGATAACAACAGGTCAATTGCAGAGCTCAGTTAGAAGGCATCTCTGCTGACTCCCAGCACACTGCCCAGCAGTCCACCTCCCTCCTCACACCCATCAGCAGGAGATGTTTTGGTCTGATGGGAGAAGACAGAAAGAGAACTGCAAAGGCAGACCTGTTCTCTTGACAAGTCACCTGGAAAACAACACCAATTCCCCAAGGAGCTTTGAAAGACTCGCCTGAGGCCTGATGTTCATGCTGGTTTCAGCTCACAGCCACTGAAACACTTCACCTGGCAATAGATTAAGAAAGATAGCAAGAGAAGGGGATGTTGCAGGGGAAGGGGGAGGGTAAGAGGAGTGCAGCTGTGCAATTTAAGACTATGGATGGTCCTTTGTTAATCCAGTCATGTCAACTGCAGTCCATTCAGTCAACTGGGATCCCTTCAAGACTGCACATTTCCTGGCTCAAATGGCACAAAACATTCCCTTACCAAGTGAAGGCTACAGATTTCCCTGTTTTTCATTCCTCAAATACCAAGCAGGAAAGGCTGACCAACAGGGGCCTGTTGGCAACACTGGCAGCAAGGCCACGATGCATTTTCACACGACGCCACAGAAAACTCTTTGAAAGATATGCTGTGCTGAGTGCTGCCCCTCTGCCAGACACCCCCGTCATCAGCTGTGCGCTGCATCAAGCCCTGCTGCTCTGTAGGTGACCACCACAGCTTCCTGCACCACACTAGATGCTTCTTCTAAAGGGACACTAACTGGCTTGAGACCCCAGCCTGGAAGATACCCTCTTCAAGAGCCACCCTTGAAGTTATCATCCCATTCTTCCAGTCGCCACCATGCTGTGTCCAGATTTAGTGACTTTTACTGAAACCACCATCACTCATTTTCTCTTAGAATAGAGTCTGCACCCTCAGCTGTCCAAAAAGATAAGGACTTTATTAATCCTTGCAGTTTTTTTCTGCTTTTAAACCTTCCTAGATGATTTAGTTAGCACTCTACTGAAAAACACACACACACCAAAAAAAAAAAAAAAACACCTAACTAAAACAAAAGAAAATAATTAAATCAGAATCGAGGCATACCTCCCATGTGGACACAGTTGGCTTAGAGCACATTTGGCTTCCTTTGGAAACATCAGCTAAAATCAGCTGGCCCCCATTCAAACCAGTTCTTCACCCTACCTTAATGGCTTTACCAGTCACTCAATACACCCCTCCTAACACCGATTTGTCTCTCTGGATGCCCTGCAATGGTCTCTTTTACGTAGAACAATTTTTTTCTGGCAACTATAATTAAAAATTAGCCAGATGGAGGACATCAATAAAAGAATTTAGATCTAATTATAAAACTTGTACTCATAGATACAAAATTACATGGTCTGTTGATGCAGACTGCTACTGATTTCTCATCTGACACCTTCACAGGCATTACCACCACAAAACACTTTCCACAGAGTCTTGGCCACTGCCTGAAGGAGCGGCAGGCCCAGTTTGGTGGCATAGCCATAGCAAGTCCCTGCAACAGGGGCTGTGTTACTCAGGTCGAAGGGAACAACCACAAGTGACCAGAGCAAGCCCTGTGCCTGCCACATGGCATCAGAACCACCCAGCGTCATTTCAGAGACGTCCAGCACCACACAAGGTTCCTACCTCAGACCAAGCAGGGCCCAAACTGACCTACCAAGGTCCCCACATGGGTGGACAGGGGCTTCAAAACAATGCAGGTGCTTCTGCAGCTGAGAGAGATGGCAAATGAAGGGCAGAGTTTCTCCATCCTTTCTGCAGAGTGCCATCAAAATAAGCCTGGATGAAGAAAGCCTGGGGCTGCTTCTCTTTGTTTGACTGCTTTTTAAATGAATTCATATTGACATCTAATCATCACCCTGGACGAGCAGAGCTTTCCAGCTGAAAGGAGCAAGTGATACCTTCTGACCAAGACCCTCTGCATACCCAGGCAAGTCGGCACCCATTTCACTTTGTGCACACTCACCACCAGCTTGCAGAGAAACCATCTCATTGCTGGGCACACCCCGTCAGAAAGAGAAGGTGAGATGTCCTCAACAATTATAAGTATTTAGGCACTGAGTACACAGAAGTGCCACAAAATACATACTTTTCTTTGGGGAGAGAAAAAATAATATTCAAACCCTAGTTAGTCCCTGCCTCTCCATGCACCACCACTGTTGTAAGCAGCCTGCATTCTGGTGAGGGGCATTGTCAGGGGTCATACACCATGACAGAGGGAAAAATAAGCCCACACACGCCCTACCAGCCTTGTTGCATTCCATCTACTGTCAAAAGAGACCCGCTGTGAGAAGTGGGTGACAGCCATCGCCAGGCAGCGAGAGGTCAGTGTCCCTCCCCGGGCAGCATCCAGCAGTCACAGACAGCAAGTATCCAGCCATGCTGCTTCAGGTCCTGCTGCCTGAGGCACCATACTGAAATGGCCAGCAGCCTCCTGGAGAGTAGCAAAGAGGGGTAATAAATGGAAATCAACTTTTTCTTTTATTTCAAAAATGCTAAATGGATGGGGCAATTGTTTTGGAAGGCACACAACCTCAGTGTAAATGCAAAAGACATAGTGGGAAGGGAAGAGGGGGAACTACTGCCTTTGCTGCTTTTTATTTCACTTTTTACTATGTTTTTGGAGTTGCTGCTGCTCAGAGGAGCCCAACACACAATGCCTCGTACAGCTGTCCCCATCAAGAGTCCCACCTTTTGTCTAGCTGCATCACAAGATGCTAACAAACACACTATGTGAGGAGGAGCTGCTAGCTTAATATTAATGAGGGGCAAGGGGAAGGGGAACTATTTCCATGTACACCTTCCCAGCAGAACAATACAGCTGAGCAGAGCAAAGAAATCAGGCTATGTAATGAATTTTATTTCAACATGGTTGAAAAGAGAGATTTCATATTGGCAGCCTTAAAAAAAATCCAGAACATTAGCATTAAAGAAGGAAAGTTAATGAACTCTTAAATGTACATTAATTTATATACATATATATGTATATACGTGTGTGTGTGTATNATATATATATATATATATATAAAGTAAGTTCCAGTCCAACTGTTAATACTTCTCCAGTGCTACCCCACACAACCAAATGGGCTGGAATTGCATGGTTTTGAGCTCTTCCCTTCTGCTGAGGGAAGACACTTCATCAAGAGTTGTGGGTCCCTTCCAACTCATGATATTCTATTATTCAATATTATTCTATTATTCCTTTAGCCATTACAAACACCATCAGTGTCAGTTTTAATCACATCTCCTTGCCACTATGGACTAGGAAGCCAGAATTTGCCAGACAGAAACTACTGAAACTAAAATACATCTTGTAGAGCACAAGGTATGCTGCAGGAGGAATACAGTAAGAAGCATTCTTGAAAAGAATAGGGACCATGGCTTATACTGTGACCTCATACACGAAAACAAATTCAGAAGTATTTTACCAAGTTTGCTTTCAAGCAACATTTGGCCTAAAGTTTTATGTTTTAATTAAATGAGGACTCACACCAGGAGACTATTTCCAGCATTTTTATCTTCTGATAACCTGCCAAGTACATCTGTGATTCTAAAGGGAAAAAAAAAAATCCAAACCACCTTGTCCTTGAGAACTTGGCTAGTGGCCAGCGAGTGATCTGTAAACAGCTTTGTGTCCACACAACTATTTTCAAATACTCAGGCGGTACTTTCAGACCTCAAACCATTTCTGCTTTGTCAGCAGGAGTTTGACTGAGAAATTCAAGCCTGTACTAACAACCCTTTCTATACCAGAGTCAGTAACAACAACTCCCCAGTCTCAGCAATTACAGAGCCATTTATTTATTTATTTAGCAAAAGAAGGATCAAAATAAATGCGATTTCCTCTCTGTTGCTACCTAGGTAGTATATAAGTTGCATTCCCAAAGTCTGTGGCCAACATGTTTATTATGTGAAAGGGCCAGACAACAGAAAAGCCATTATGCAACACATTCAGCTCACAGGTTAATCCACGGAAAGAACGGCATTAAGGAAATGGAGGCTGTGTGTTCTCCAGTAATGATTTTTTACCAAGTACTCAAGAACACACCAAGTGCCTCACAAAAACTAGTCAAAACACGTTCACCACTCTTAAATAACACACTCCAGGCTTTCTCAGACCAAGCGGTGGCAAACAAAAAGGGAAAGAAATTCCTTGGGAGAACTTGCAAAGCAAGGCTGCAGTACTGCTGCCACTGCAGCTGGTCCTCACCTGCCTTGCTGTGAACTCAGGGTACAAATAAAACACAGATTAAGCAAAAGTTATTTTGGTGCAAAAGGCTTTGTTAGGTTTCTTTCTACAGGAAGAGTCAGCAGATCAATACTTGGCTCTGAGCCTGGTGTCCCCAGCAGAATTTTGGGGGTTTTGGTCATCAGTTAGTCTACATGACAGCAGGCCTGCTGGCAACAGACAGGTTACACCTTTCTCCAAGGGAGAAAAGGATCTCTGGACAGCAGTTAACAGGGCTCATTGAAAGAGCCTTGAACTAGGTTTGAAAGTGGAAAGGGATAAAATCAGAGTCACTAGAGATAAGACTGGGAGAACCATGCCAATGTTTGAGGGACAATGTGCTACCAAGGTCCTTCAGTCTGCTGTCTTAGTGAAGGCTGAAGATGGAGGTTCATATGACAGCAAAAATGGAATGGATTACTGGTGTTTTGGAAACCACAGAAATATCTGAGAATGGTCACGCAAAAATCAGGGCTTTTTCCCATGAAAAGGTGGCGGAATCAACAGACCCACTGAAGCACATCTACATCAATGCACACAGCATGGGCAACAAACAGGAGGAACTGGAAGTCGTCGCACAGCAGGAAAACTATTATATAGTTGCCATCACAGAAACATGGTGCAATAGCTCATACAATTGGAAAGCTGAAATGGATGGCTATAAACTGTTCAGAAGAGACAGGCAAGGAAGGAGAGGTGGTGGGGTAGCCCTGTGCATTAGGGAGTGTTTTGACTGCCTAGAGTTTAATGATGGTGATGACAGGGTGGAGTGTTTATGGATAAGAATCAGAGGGAAGGCCTAGGCAGATATCCTGGTAGGAGTCTGTTATAGACCACCCAACCAGGATGAAGAGGCAGATGAAATATTCTACAAGCAGCTGGAAGTCATCTTGTTATCACTGGCCCTTATTCTCATGGGGAACTTTAATTTACCAGACGTCTGCTGGAAATACAATGCAGCAGAGAAGAAATAGTCCGGGTGGGTCTTGGAGAGTGTGGAAGATTGTAACTTCCTGATGCAGCTGGTCAAATGTGGACAGCTAGGGAAGCTGCCCTGCTAGGACTGCTGTTTGTGAACAGAGAAGGACTGGCGGGTGATATGATGGTTGGAGGACTCTTGAGCAAAGCAGTCATGAAATGGTAAAGAGTTTCCAGTTCTTGAACAAGTAAGGGGGAGGGCAGCAGAACTGCCACTTTGGCCCGTCTGGGAAACTGGGTGACAAAGTCCATTGCAAGGTAGCCCTGATGGGCAAAGGGGTCCAGAAAGGTTGGACATCCTACAAGAAGGAAATCTTAAAAGCACAGGAGCAGCCCAACCCCATGTGATGCAAGACAAGCTGGCAGGGAAAAAGGCCAGCTTGGCTGAATAAAGTGCTTTGGGTGGAACTTAGAGAAAAAAGGAGAGTTTATGACCTTTGGAAGAAGGGGAAGGAAACACAGGAATGTGCCAAGAAAGCCAACAGCACCCTGGCCCATATCAGCAATAGAGTGGTTCACACCTCAAATCCTGCATTCTGCTCTGGGCCACTCACTACAAGAAGGACACTGAGCTGCTGGAGTGTGCCCAGAGAAGGGCAGCAGAGGTGGTGACGGGTCTGGAGCACAGGTCCCATGAGGAGCAGCTGAGGGAGCTGGGGTGTTTGGCCTGGAGAAAAAGGCTCAGAGGAGATCTTATTGCTCTCTACAACCACCTGAAAAGAGGCTGTAGCAAGGTGGGGGTCAGTCCCTTCTCCTAAGCAAAGAAGTGACAGAACCAAAGGAAATGGACTCAAATTGCACCAGGGGAGGTTTAGACTGGATATTAGGGATAATTTATTCACAGAACGAGTGGTTAGGCATTGGAACAGGATGCCCAGGGAAGTGGAGTCACCATCTGTGGAGGTATTCAAAAGAAATGCAGATGTGACACTTGGGGACCTAATTTAGTGGTGGACTTGGCAGTGCTCTTTTTCAACCTAAACAATTCTATGATTCTTTGGTTTTAGTCCCCAACACACACACCTTCTGTAGCTGTGGGTAGGATATACACTGAAGACTTTTTAAATATTTCTAATAACAACTGCACTTTGGGAAAAATAAAATTGTCATGTCTTTTCTCATGACACCACAACACACACAAAACTATTATTCGGCTCATGATCCAAGATCAGCCATTCCTGCAAACCACACGTCACTACTCTGGACCACAACTGCCATTAGATGTAATATAAAAATTGCTAGTCAGAAAGGCCAAGCTTTTGGTTGTAAATCATTTGGTAAACTGGAACAAATAAGACAACTTATTCTTGCCCCAGACTGCAAAAGAGGAGCAACGATCAAAATTCAGCTGAGGCGCATGACTCATACATTTTGTAGCCAGTTATAGCCCGGCAGTTTATCCCAGCATCACTATCCATGAAACCTCTGTAATATAGCAGTGTCACTGCTGAAGCTAGCCTGTAGTTGCTAAATAAATTTGGTCATATCAGACTCTCAAAACAAGTCTTCAGATGAGGCAGGGATAGATTGGATTCAAACCTAAACAGAGACTTCACCCAATCATGTTCCATCCTAAGCTGCAGACATCTCACTGGTGAAAGAGCTGGGTAGGGTTAAAAGCAGACCAATCAGCGGTTTAAACCAGGTGTTTCAAACCCCCTATATAAACTGGGTTCAAACAATAAAACTCTCTGTTGTTGCATGGATCTCAGAGTGTGTTTCGTCCCTGTCTCCAACCACTGACCCCATGTAACACGTGGTAACCCCAGGTAATACTGTACCACGCCTCAGGTGGCAAAGAGAAAGGAAGAACCCACACTCCACCCACATGGGCAACAAAGTTGTCCTTCTGGCCCTACAAATATCTTGGCAGCCATGCTCACATAAACAGAAGAGGCAGCAGGGACACATCTCTCTGAGGGCCAGGGCACAACATAAAGGAAGCAGACAGTGGACCAGCCCTGCTGATGACTACAGCAGGCTGACCATCTCTGGGCCCATCACCTCACCTCCCCTAAATACAGAAATGGGAACCTATAAACAGTTCAGATGGAAAGTCCCAGCCCCCTGCAAACGAAAAAAGTATTTCTCCAGCAATCATTCAGCCCTGACTCAGGAGCGCCCTACACACCCAAAGTTTCCATCCCCAGCTGGGTGGTTTCCAGAGAAGTAGTCATGAAAGATCTCATGTCTCTGCTGATACACGGGTGTCTCCAAGAGCAGATGCAGCTGACTGTGAAGGATGCACCCAGACACATCTGGACTGCAGCACAGCTGGAGCCAGCACACTGCCTCCTGCCGCATGGCTCTTTGCAAAACAACCTGTCATCTCAGCTACTGCAGCTCAGAGACCAGGGGAACAGCCTGGAATCCTCCAGTACGTTTTTGGTTAGAAGTCACAAGTGCAAATACTGCTTAATCCCACTCAGAATTTAAACCTTAAAAAATTTTAATCCTTAAAACACAGATATACATAGTGCCAAAGCTGTAGCCAAACTTAATCTTTTACCATTTGTTCCACCACTTCCAACCTTACAAAAAGGATTGAAGAGAGGGGACTGGAAATAAATAATTTTTTTTTAAGAGTAGAAGCCTTTCACTTGTTTTGAGGTTTCTGCTCAGTCACTTTCCTAGGACATATGGAAACCTACCTACAAAGTTTGAGCAGCACTGCCTGAAAAACTACCCATCATTTAAACAAATCACCACTTGAATCTGGAAAACAGTTGTGTTAATCAGGTACTCCGACCAAACACTACAGCCATGACCTAATTACATTATGTGGTATGGTGGTGCAGAACAGCAGTTCCTAGAATTAAGCAATCTTCCAATTAAGTGTCATGCACTGAAAACAAAATTAAATCAGCTGTGATGCTGCCCTACTACTTCTACTCCCTTCTCCCAACAGGGAAAGAAAACAAAGTACTTTCCACCAGTCTGAATGTTGTATCACCAGCAGGACTGGATTTCAAAGATGCTGGGGAGGGGTCTACACACCCTAGACATGCCTGTCCCAAATTACACCACTATGAGGACAGCTCAAAACAAAGTAACTATTTTTAAATTTCTCCATTTTATTACAATTTTAAATTGTAATAAAACTGGATTTACGAAAGTTCCAATGCTTTAAAGTTCGCCTTATAAATTTACAGCCACTTGTCTAGTTACTGAAAAAGCATTACAGTTTATTATAATCATGTGTCTGCACTGAAAACATGAAGATGGAATGCTGGAATAGATTGCTCAATTATACAGTGCACAGCTATTGCAACTGCTGTCAAAGTAGAATTCAGAACAAGTCCAAGCACTTGTTTTGCAAAACACAAGCACAAGCAATAGTTAACACTTAAAGCAATTTCACTGAACCGTGGATCACCAGGCAAAGCACATGCAAGGCAAAATTTAGCCAAAAGTGCTGCCAGTTATAGACACACACATGGACAGATGCATATTTATGCAAGTGTGAGGCAGCCCCATCAAACACACAGACAAGCCAAGGGCTGACTATGTGGTACCATGCTCTAAACCTGAGCATCAATGACCACTTCCCCACCCACATCACCTCCTCTGAGTGAGAAGGCCCCGATAAAAGTCAGAATCTCACCCAACCCACCAGCCCAGTAGGTGAGGTTGCTTCGCCACGCAGGGAAACTACCGACATTCAGGAATTACAGGGCACAAAGGAAAGGAGTATTGGATGCAGCCAGCAAAGTGCAGTCCTGGGAGACCCCTCTCTGGCAAAGTTGTTAAACTCTGGCTGGAATGCTGCTCCACTATCACTGAAGGTGAAAAACACACGAAGAGTCACACATGTACATGCCAAAACACATTTTCCATCATCACTCACCTCTGCCTGACTTTGTCTGTTGGCAGGGAGGCAGGCTCCCACAACCAGCTCTTTTCAAGGGAAAGCCAGAGGCTTTCTTACCGTCCCAAGGGCACCTATGGGGCACCCAGTACATACAGTCTGAAGGAGGACAGTCATAGGTACCCCATAGGTACACAAGTCTGTCCCAAAGGTCTTTTTCTACCTAGATCAGGGCCTGAGAGGCCGTTTTAGTGAAAAAAAAAAGCAAGTAAAAAACTCAGGGATCTTATGCACTTTCTCATCATCTAGCTACAGCACATCCCAAACTTAGATGCCTGGAAAGAAAATAAACAAAACAAAGCTCAAAGCTGCCAATGAATTTCCATCTGAAACATCAAGAAAACCCCCAAAGCTTAACTGGATGTTATGCTGGGCTTGAGTTCAAATAAAAAGGAGAATTCAAAGCTGGAAGCATTTAAGATGCCCATATGGCAGAAAGAAGGGAAGGAGCTTGTACCTTCCACCAGCAGAAAGGTAGAAGGACTTCCTTTTCTGACTTTTGCCACAAACCCTAAGTGCAACCAAGAAAGAGGCAAAGCTAAGAGATCAGAGATAGAATCATCCAAGACCTAAAGAATTAAAACTGAGGAGCTGTAACATCCAAATATCTGCAAGAAGCACAGGGCAAGGGTTCCTCAGTGTGAAACCTAATGACTGGGACAAAGAAAGTAAGCAGATACAAGTTACTGGCAAACATCAGCACTCCACTTCAGAAAAAAATAGCAAGTGCTTGGTTTTACTTTAATGGATTTTGATGACTCTGCTTTTTATTTTCATTTTTACTATCACTTCAGTAGCTTACAAACTATCTTCTATACACACTTAAAAATTATAATGCTCAGCTTCCATTTAGCCTGCTCATTAGTTTGAGAATTTCAGGAGACACTATTCCAGAGCAAAATGGAAAAAACAGAAGAAACCCAACACTTCCCCACTATGTGAATAAGTCTGTAGCTAAGAGAGGTTTAATCTACCTAATTATACTGTTTGCCACTTGCACTTATAGCTAGCATTGAAATCAGTGGGTGAAATTCAACAAGAGGTGGCAAGCCAGAAAAGCAAAGTCTAGTTGACTGCTGCATTAAAGTCTTCAAGAACTATCCTTAGCTCCAGTACAAGCAATTGAAAATTAACAGAAAAACCGACTAGTGGGAATTTGAAGTAGATCACTCCAGCTTTCCAGTCTTCATTTTCATGTTCATTGCAGGCAGAAATTCATTTGTTTTACTTTTATGATTCCTGTGAATGTGTCACACACTTAGCAAAAACTACACCCTTACTAATGACAAATTTTAGCTGTCTCAGGATAGAAATCATTCAATGCACAGGCAAGCCTGTGCCAATACCTTCCAAGCAAACAAACTAGAGATACATGATATGCTTAAATGAAGTCTGATTCCTTCAAGGAAATTCATTTAAAAAGAAGGCCTTTGGGCTACATTTCTCCAGGCTGCCCTATGGAAGAAACCTGAGAGAAAGAGTGGGTCAAAAACAACAGAGAGGACAGATGAGGCCCAGGGAGGACCAAGATGGAGGTCTGCAAGTCTGGCTTGGCACAGCTACCCTGGGCAGCCATGCCACGCTACAGCTTTGGCAGAGCTCCGGGAGATAGGAGGTAACAACTGTAAACAAAAAGAGACTGTGTTTTTACCGCTGGATGGGTCAATGGCAAGGGAGCTGAATTTATGGCATGTAGGTGCAGGTACAGCCTTATCTTTCATCTTTTCTTCCACATCAGATCTTCAGTACTCCCAGCCATGACGACTCCCTTCATCTCAGAAAACAGAATCTCAAGAGACAACACCTAATAAATAAAGTATTGTTAGGATTTCATTTCCCCCAGCTAGAATCACCTTGTGAATGATGAGCAAAGCCTTCCTTTCTTCAATCAAGATTACCTGATACTGGATCCCATGTGACACTCACTCGGAGCAATCTAAAAATCATCTGAGGGAGGGGAGGGTGGCTACTCTTCAAGCCAATGGAGCTTCTTTCCTAACATCTCTGCTGTATTTGAACATCTAAACTTGGACAAAAATCTTTCTCATGGATATACCATGACAAAGGAGATGGCACCTCCTCCATAAAGCTAGAAGGAACAGTCAAAGAAAAAGCGAGGAGGGAGGAAGAAAAAGAGGACTACTTCCAGCACCATTAATCCTCACAGAAGGTCCCTGCCTAGTCACTGCTAGGAAGTCCACACACAACAGCAGGCCCTTACATCAGACAAGTCCAGGAAACAAGTGTGCACACAAGAGATGAGCAAAGGCCAGCATTTAGTAATCCCACCTACCAGCACAACCTGCGTATGTGCCTTTTGCACAGGGGAGTCTCCATTTAGAGCACCAAATTTCATTCCTAAAAGGGAAAAAAAAACCAGTGCCTCCAGAGTGTTGGTGACTTATTGCCAATGTAAGGTTAAGATAATTTGGTTCCTCAAAGCTAGCTTTAAAGAAGACTTATCCATTTAATAATGCCATTAATGAGAGTTAACAATGATTCTCTTCACCACAGCTAGACACAGGCACTTCCAGGACTGGACTCTACTTGTCCTTCCCGCCACTTTGGCTGTGATGGAAGATCTTCACAAAAATTCAGGTACCTCAAATTCAGTGGGGCAAAAAATAGGGCCTGATGTTCAAAGAAAAAAAATTCTGAGTTGTTTGTTTGCTGCAATATCCAAAACTTGCTTCTGAAGTCTACAAAACTGAGATAGTTAATGCCTATGAAAAAGTACTAGTAACAAACATTTTTAAATTTAAGTAACAAATATCCATTAAATGTTTTTGCAAAACTCTCTAGCAGACTATAAGCTCTCTGCCAAATTACTTCTGGAAACAACAGCTGTACCAAAGGACCTCTGCACATATAAAATTACTTGTGGAGAAACTTCTATACACATTTAGATCTTAGCATTGCTACCATTTTTTGTCCAGTTCACGCATGCAGTGACAGTCTGACCCAAACAGCATCTGCACTTCTACCCTTGTGACCACTCCTCTAATTCTCAGCTTGCACATGTTTCTTTGCACTCTTTTCAAGCCTTATCCTGCCAAATCTGCTACCTTAAAAAATAATTTTCTTGTACCACCTTTCACATACTCAGATGTGAAGCATCCAGCAGATAAAGAACACACATTTGCACCTTGCCTTTCCATTGAAAGAGAAGAACATGCCAACCATCTTTTTTTTCCTGTTCAACCCAGCAGGGAGCTCTAAAATGGCTTACAAGAGAACACAGAAACAGCATCAGAAAGGTCCTCCCATGAACAATGGGTCTGGGGTTGGAAGACAACATGGAGATGTGGACATTGCCAGGATCCAATTGAGTCAGTTCCCAGGATAAACTCCAGACCTTGATCCTCCCACCCTACCCCCTCACCCCCATCTCTAGTTTTCCAGCTTTGTCATGAAAACTAGCAGAAATTCCAAAACATAAATTCAGAAGGGGATTACTGTCTTGAGCAATTTGAGGCACATTGAAAGAGACACATGAACACACACACAAATCTGGGGTGTCTGTCACCACAAGACAGTGGGAAATGGGAGAATGCATGTCAAGAAGAGAGATCTGGAAGGAGATGACACATTTCCACTTCAGCTGTAGACTTCCTGTGCAATTTTGAAAATGCAACTCAAATTTCTGTTTTGTTTCAGTTGTTTTCTTTTAATCTATAAAAATACTAACTCCATAGTCATGTTGTCAGATGTAATTCATTAATGTTTAGTAAAAAAAGTGCTTTGATGTTCCTGAGTGAAAGCTGCTACAGATAGATCACGTATTAAAGAACAGCTGAATATTACCAGGACTAATGCTTTACAAGAGTATTTGCAATTTCTCTGTACTGAGAGGCCAATTGAGACCAGGAAACAGCATCGGACAACATCCATCAGAAGCACCAGGCACATTCAATGCCATGCCAGACCCAGAGGAGAGCAGATGACACCACAGAAACAAAGAGACAAAATCATGGGTGCTGAGGGAAAACCAAGGAAGCTGAGTCAGATTTCCTCTTCCTCCTGCATGAGGCTGAGACCAGACTGCCAGCATCCTGCAGTTCAGTTTCTGTAGCCTAAATATGGGTGATTGATGCCTTGTGGGACATCCCAGGGCGAGCAAAAAAAAGATAAGTCCTGTTAAAGGTCTATATCCTTTTGGAGCAGATCCTGGGGGCCAAGCAGGACAGGATGCTCCAGCATACCTCTCCTTGCTGGACAGAAGCAGAGGGGAGAGGGCGGATACACACTTAGTACGATACAGGTCCCATCCCAGTGCCCCTGAGGTACGATGGCATCACCAGCAATACCCCCATTACAACAGCTCAAAGGCAATGTCCCAGCTGGGAGCACCTTGGTTTTGAAGGCAACTGGGCTGCGGTGGCCCCTAAAAGTGGGATCAATCCCTCTGACTTTGTGGAAGTGCCTCAACTCGGCTGGAACAAAGGACCCACGAGCAGCTTAACGGCAGGCGTGGCTTCCCAGCCTTCATAAGAAGGCATGCTGCAAACAATGCTGCAGTTTGGCAGACAGGATGAAAAGGAAGAGGAGTGCCTATTCAAAAAGGCACTACTGAATACTACTTCACGTGAGATGAGATCTTGCCACCTTTTAATTTTTCCCTCTTGATCCCATATACAAACAAACAAAAAACCAACCGCACAAGTCCTATTCCTGAAAAGGTGGTATGGTTTTTCAAAGACTATATGCACTCTGACTTTGAGCTTCTGAGTATTAATGTTTTCCACGTCAAATATGGAAAGGAAGAAAGGGGTTACGGGAAGGATTATCTTAATTCTTGCACTTCCCTTCAGCACAGCAAAAGGGAACGAGCAGGTTAAGACAGTCTCCAAAAAAAGTAGCTTTTTTAGTAAGAGAATGTCTGTTTAAATAAATATTAACAGTATCATGTGCATGTCTTCAAGAGGCTGTAAATCCAAGATTTGCTGATGTAGAGGAAATTCAGTCTTTATCTATATGCCTGAAAGCAAAGCAAAATGAAATAAATTTCTGAATTCCCTCTCTGCAGAGACATTTTGTCCTTCAAGATAAAACTCCACTGCTTCAGCACTGTCACTTCTACACCTTGCCTGGCTCAGAGCTGGAGCTGCTGGTGTACTTTCAGATCTAAGGTGTTCTTGTTTCTAAAATTAAAAGTCACTAGATCCTCTGAAGGCTCTGTATTTCAGGGGTGGTGAGAAAAGACTGCCTTTAATGCAGGCCAACTCCTCCCACACTTCGCAACTGATGGCTCACTCTATGCCAAATTATTTTAAAATTCTGCAAATCCAAGAAAGAAGTTTCCAGAAACAAGGAGCAGCCTGGGGTTGTGCAGCATCCTCCACCCACAAGGACCCTCTTCTCTACCCCAAAAGCCACCTAGCATTTGCTGCTGGTTTACATCCTACTCTCAAATGACAATTTTTGTAGAGCAAGCTGGGACCCCTGAGGAGCTGCACTGAAGGAAAAGATCCTCAGCTCCCCAGGTCACGATTCATTCAATGCTGTGGCGGAGGACCGCCAAGAACTGAGGTGTAGCGCACTCCTCTTGTGACACTTCAGTGGGCACACAGTTTCATCCTCCTTCCTTGCTCAGCTGCAAGAGTTACAGCTATTTAAAGAAACTGCACCACGCATCCAGCAGGAAGGACTTGTCACCCTCCTCCCCTAGGAGCAGCAGACATCATTAATCAGGTCCTAAGATCACCCTCTGACTGGTGCTTTTGTGTGTCTCTGAATCATTAGAATATTACTAAGGTACGTTAGCAGGGCAGTCTGTAAGATTACCTATAATGAGCATTGGTTAGAGGAAAGTGCATCATGAATTTAACAGAACAGTAAGAAAAAAGAGCAACAGTCTAATTATCTTCTCCCTATGCAGAGTTTCACATAAAGCCCTCTGTGAGGGCCACACTATAGCACAGTAGGGAACAGCACAGTGGGCTAAAATTGTGTTATTCTTCTCTTTGTTGAGAAAGGAGGACTAACAATTTGGACTGGAAGGCATTTAACTATCTATTTGATTAGTCATTCAACAGAATGACAGAGGTCACCAAAGCACCACTCAGCACAAATGCCATATCTGACCTCACACCACATGAAAATGTGAAGTGCAATTCCTCCCTGAGCCCCTTCTCTGTCTCTTTCCAGTGCTGGGTTTGATACCAACAATCTGCTTTATCCCATTTCTCTTAAGCTATCAGTTTCCTGCATTTTAAAAGAAGACTAAGCTTACAGCAAGAAGTTGTGGAGGGTGTGGAAGTTACATGTGCAGTATTTATAAAGAACTATTTTATACCCTCAACATTACCTGTTTTATATTACTATGCCCAAACACCAACAGTTAAAGCAAAGCAAGGGGGAAAATCATGGCAAAAATTAAGCTACTGCACAAAAAAAAAGACAGAGAGCCTTTTTTATTGAGTAGAACAACCAATTACTTTCAGGTTTACACAGTTCACTCCTTCCTAGGCAAGCCAAGGATCAAAGAGGATCCAAAACCTCAGAAAAATGCTAGAAAAAGGAGCAGAGGTTGAGCAAGAGCCTGCCCTGGGTCTGCGGGTAGAACAGACAGACTCCCACTTCTGCAGCTGCAGCAAGCTATAAATTAAATTAATCCATCTAGGCAGAAGCACAGATGGGAGAAACTTCATAGCGGATATCTATAGCATGAGTAAATACACCCCTGCACGCAGATGTTCTGCAGGTTATTTTTCAAGGTACAAGATGTCCATAGGAACAAATGAACAAGGCTGGATTTTCCAGGCAGTTTTTCTGCATCACTGAAAATATAAATGATGTCACCTGCTCCCAAGGGGAAACAGTTGAAGAAACCACACAGGGACAGTGTGAGGCAGACATGCCTCACATGGGGTGAGCAGGAAGCCTGCAGCTCACACAACTTCCCCACCAGCCACGTCCTGAGGATCCAACCCAGCATGAAGTACAGGAAGCCAAAGCAGCCTTTCCCTACGGAATCGCACTCCAGGCAGATTAGAGGAGTTTGGGGCATTCCCAGAGCTCAGAGAGGCACAAACCTATGTGTGGCCAATGGAAAATAAGCATGAGGAGCACAAGGGAACCAGAGAGTTAACTCTGCAAAGGAAGGGAAAAGATAAGGCTGCAGCCTCTCCACTAGCTACCGATGTGGTCTGGGTACTGGGGGAAGCTCGCACTGAACAGTAATTAAAGTTGGAACAACAGGCTGTTGGGACTGAATGGATTTACAGAGGCTCAGCGTGAGAGTGCAGCTCAGCATCAATTTATTTCTTATTTACACTGCAGTACCACTCAGTGGCCTCAAATCATGCCCAAATCAGCATTGTGTTAGGCACCGTCCAGCCACCCACACAGGCAAACCGCTTAGGCCAAAGCTTACAGCCTGGTGCCCTCACTAAGGAAAGCATGTGCATTCCAGCTATCCCAGACAGAAAAGACTCCAAGAGTTTAATTCTGTCCCAGTTAGGGCAGAAATGCCTGGCCTGAACAAACATTGCTGCGAATTCATATCTTTCCTCTGGCTGCCTTATGCTCAACACCCAGGTCCTGCAAGTTCCCAGCCTCTTGGTAACCTGGAAGGAAAAACCTTAGGATGCTTAGGATTAGTAAAATGTTCCCTAAAGTGATCAAAATGCAGTTGTGGCATTCAAAAGGAAACCATGCAGACAAGAAAAGTATTAAAATCCATTGAAAAAGCCCACATACACACCCAAAAATACACCAAACACAAAAAACATCACTTGATGCTTGCTCCTGCTGTTGCAGGGCTCAAAGGAGTATTTCATGACCAAATTTTGACAATGTATATCAAACAACTACGTCTCCCCATAAACATGATTTTGTTAGAATTGCCACAGATTTAACCTACAGTGTTTGTGATACTATTTACAGTCCTTGCTTTAAGAAAATATTGTGAAGTTCTGATGGAGACAGTTGGAGTCTCAGGGCTCTCTTCCACCAATGGACTGCTTTGTCAATACCAAAATATTTCCATATCTCAAGAGCTATCAAGTTCTCCCTAATGCCAATTTCTCCTCTAGTTTAGAATGTTTGCTATAACCCACTATAAAAGAAAGGACAGAATTCAGTCAAGATGGAGGGAACTAACTCCTATCACCCTCCTGATTTCCAAGGCCAGAACAAAACCACAGAGCACAAACACTCAAAGCAACCTCTAGAGAGAACAAGCCAGATACAAACTGTTAGCCAAAACAGGAAAGAAAAAAAACCAAAATAATAAAAAAGGGGTCTCCAATCTGAGGCTCATAACAGAAACTGTTTTACAACTTGAATTACAACTTACACTAGAACCCAAAGTTATAGTATTTTCATAGCATTTGTATATATGCCTAAATCAAGTCAGTAATTAAGCTTTAGGCTTACAGGATTTATTTTGTTATAGTATTCTACTTGGCAGAGTATTTTACAGCAGCAAGTTTACATAGCAGTTCATCCATAACCGTGATTTACTTCACTTTCATTGGCTTAAAGACTAAAATCAGAAGACATTTAATTCCTCTAATTTAGTATTTATAAATTAAGGAAGTAGGTTCATGAGTACTGGGTTGCTAAAAGCCACTTCCATGCCAAAATTTCAACAAGAAAAACTGGTGCCAAGGACATCACTTTCAGTATGGCTCCACAATTAACTACTATTGTGCTGTGTGACTGGAACTGTGATGAACCCTGACAGGAGGAGAAAAATATCTACTTTTCCCCTTTTCAGGCAGGTATTCAGTGAGGTGCCAAGGAACTGAGAAGTGATTTGGAAAGGCTAAGACAGACTCCTGGTCCCATGGCTTTAGCTGCTGTTACCAAATGTATGGACTTCAAAGATGGATGGATGGATGTTCAGCTAACTTGGAACATAGCGAAGAGGAAGAAAACCATGTTAATAAGAACAACAAGCAGATTAGATCACAGACTGCTAATAAATATCAGGAGCTCAACAGCAGAGTGGAGTTCCTCCAGCTCTTGTCCCTTTCTTGAAGAACAGAAATTAGCACTGGACCTTTCTGCTGTGCTCATACAATGACAATGCCTTGTGCTAGCTCTCAACTAGGGAAAAAAAAAAGATAAGTAAATAAAATAAAATGTTATCTCAGCTGTAGACAATTTTATTACTACTCTACTCCTCACAATTTTACTAAAAATACTGTCATTTAAAGAAATCCATTTATTCTGTCCTCAGCTATGAAAACAAATTCTGTTTTTTTGAGGACAACATAACTGTAACTTAAGCCTTTTCAAAACATGCCTCCACGAAAGCAGGCTCTCTCACAGCAGCCAGATGAATGCAGGACTATTCAGGACATTCTTTCAGCTAAAGCCAGGGAAAGAGAAAGGTTGGTGGTGTTTATGGGCATAGTAAGTCACCTTTTTTTGATGCCAGAGGAAATGAAAAGCTCTAATTTGCCAGGAGTTACTTCTCTTAAAGTACAGGATCACTTGTATTCATGGGTGACTTGATCATTTTCACTAATTACCATATTTGAAAAAAGAAGTATTGATCCCAAAAGAGGAAAGCAAGAGTGGTGCAAATGTTCCTTCATAGAGATTCACCACCTTGCCCACCAAAACTATGTTTTGTTTTCAGCTTCAGCCAAACTGCAAGAAGTTAGTTCCTGTCCTTGTCTGGAGGTAAGGAGGCAAACCAGGGAAGCTGCTATGTGCAAGATGAAACAGGCAAAAAATGGGCAAAAGCCAAGGGTAAGAAAACATCTGAGAACGTAAGCAGAAAGCAGAGTGTGGAAGCAGCAGGATGGGAAGCCCATGTATGAACAACAACTCCTCCTGAGTCCCTCGCTGTCAAATTAAGCCCGTCTATCCTGAGCAGACCATACTGCTGCGAGTCACAACTTAGACTCACATTTCGCCCCATCGCCAGGGTACCAGCAGTTCACACCTCATTCAGACCAGACCTGAGCAGATGTCTGTGGGTGTGACTTGGGGATTCAGCTAAAAACCCATCTAAGGGTGAGCTACTGCCACCAGGAGCAGGCCTCTGACAGCTCCCCTCCCCGCACCTCCAGCCCCCGGCCTCAGGCACAGCAGCAGCGGCCACTGCCAGAGAGCCAGACTGGCAGAAAACGCCATCGCTTCTTTGTCGAGGAGAG
Source organism: Ploceus nigricollis (assembly GCA_013399945.1). Lineage (NCBI taxonomy): Eukaryota > Metazoa > Chordata > Aves > Passeriformes > Ploceidae > Ploceus > Ploceus nigricollis. The sequence continues at coordinate 870,172 of VXBC01001707.1, read as the reverse complement.
GGGGAAGAAAAGGAAAACGAACATCCACAGCTCGGAGACCAAACCAGTGCTGCTGAGCTAGGAGGCTGAGCACCTGCAGCCAGCAAACAATTAGACAGGGTCAAGGATTCCTGACAAGGAAGAGCAGACACGGTGAAGGCTGCAGCATTCCTACCAAAACCAGCATGTCTCTTGAGAATAAAACACAAACTCCTGATGATTTTCATTTATCAGCTGGAAATCAGGGGGCATGCTGCTACAAACTACAGGGTCCTCCTTATCGATGATGGTTACCTGCAGAAACAGACTGCCTGAGGATGCAATACCATGAGACCAGAGGCTACACAAATTAGCGATCAGGAACAGCCTCACAGACCAAAGCTCTCCAGTCTTGGGGCACGGGACTGGATGATCTCCTGAAATTCTTTTCCATGAATGGATTGTTTATCTGTACATGCATACATGTACACACACATGCATATATATATATATATATATATATATATATACACACAAACACGTACACGCAAATTATCTATTCCGGGACAAGAAAATACAGCATACATAATTTCCTTAATACAGTTTCCAGCTCACCAATCTTGGCTGGGAGGAGAATAGAAGTCCAAACCCCCTTCAAATGACCTACACTACAAAAAAGTCCCAGTAACAAAAGACATTGCCATGCAGCCCATATCCAAGGACTGCAGTCAACACCTTTGGTCCCTTACATAAGGTTTGAATCCCACGTTCAGTAAGAAAAGAACAGGCTTCCCTCTCAAACCAGAGGAAATCTTCCTGAAGTTAATCTGCTGGTTGTTAAGTAACTTAGGCCAGACACGGAAAGGAGAGCGATCACATGCAGGAGATTAGCACACTGCAGACATGGACACAATGGCCCAGGCAAAGGCGCCAAGGGGGATGTGTGTGCAAACCTCTGCTGACACCCTGTCATTCCCAACGTGCTCTCAATGGGGCACTCCATGGAGCAAAGTGGGGGTGAAGGGGGCAATGAATCCTGTTTTGCTTCCCGTCTCCCTCAGAAAACATGTCCATACGGTCTTCCCTCCCCCACCCCTCACACCCCCACTTCCCAGTGGCTGGGGAGGGCCAGGGTGGCGCAGGGGATCTGAGCTACAAACTTTCCTGAGGAATGTCACCGAGATGGTATCATCAGATCCTTTGAGAATAGAGAATAGGTAAGACCAAGCTCTAGGAGATAATTACCCATCTGTGCTAAGAACATATTTTCCTTTACAATAGCCAGACTTTTATACTTAAACCTGTTGGCAGGTTTTTTTTTTCCCCTCAGAAAGGTTAGCCTACTATTACAAAAACAATTACGGAAAGCGCCTACTGAAAGCCCAGGATGACACAGATGAATACAGATGATTGTCCCGACTAACATCCAATGCTAGTGAATCAATGTCAGCCAAAGCCTCTCTGCTCCTTCCTCCTGTCTCTTCTCCATCAACGTCTACCAAGTCCTGTCTCATCTCCAAAGCCTCCTTGTCCCTAAAGGGAGGCAGGGCAGCTATCGATGGCACAGAAGGCTGGCAGGCTGGAGCAGGGCAGGGCTCAGATGGGGCTGTGGCCAGCTCAGGCTGTCACACAGGTCAGCCCAGCCAAGTGTCCCTGACTGCTGCAACTCTCCATCATTTCAAAGCAAGTTTTTTCACACTGTTCTGACACCATTTGGCTCCCACCACAATGCTGGCACAAGCGTGTTGTAATTTTGCTCAGACATAAGAATTTTAAACCATGCTTAAGCATGCTTGCTAACCACACTTAAAAGATCTACCAAAGTGCAGCCAAAAACGACTGAAGCCCTCCAGCCGACCAAAGGGCACCCGGATAAGTAAGTAAATAAACAAGCATGCAGCCACAGACAATGACAGCCTATCTGAAATACTTCAAAAACCAAACAGCAGCGTAAGACGTTTCAATGGGATTTGTAAGTCAGTACACGGGAGTACGGTGTTTACAGGGATGAAAATTCAAGCACTGATCCACTTCTTAAGGCTAGCACAGGGACTTCTCACAGGAAGAACAGTGGGGAAAAGAAGGAAAAAACTGATTAGTAACAAGACTTGACATTTGCTCAAGTCAGGAGAGGAAGTCTGATATTTTCCAGAGCAGTGACTGGGAGAGCAATGGGAGATGTGTGGATATCAGAGGACCATCAGCAACCTTGCCAGCAGCAATGCCAGTGCATCACAGGACACAAGGGCCTAGGGACTACCAGGTTGGTACCCAGACACAACCTGTGTGTGCCTCCTTTGAGATAACCACCTTCCTGGGCTTCTGCTGCCCTGCAGGGCACCCCAAAAATCTCCACCAGCTTCTTCCCCAAGGGCCTGGATCAAAGAGCCTTCTCTGTGGCAGGAGGGAACAAGTCATGTTCCCCAGCAAGAGCACAGCAGGAAGGGAGGGAAAGAAAAAAACCACCTGCTGCCTTTAGTCAGGCAGTCCCCAAAACCTCACTGCCTCTGAAATGGTATCACACTAGCAATGCATTTTTTCAGCATCAGCATAAGAAAGATTAAATGGTAACGCTCAATGTTACTTCAAAGGTAATAAAAAAAAAAAGTAAAAAGAAGCAGTCAGTGATTTTCAGAAGATATTCCAAAAAGACAAGTTTCTTTAAGCCTTCCCAAAAACTGAAGACACGTGAGTAGTCACACTTGTCATGTCTAAGAGTTTGAGCTGCAGGCCCCACAACTCCCTGGGAATTAATTTAGAAACTACAGGAGAGAGTCAAAGACTTCTTGACCAAGACACATACACAAAATAAAAACCATTCCTTCAGCCTGTATCGTCAACACCCCTCCAAACCCAGGTATTTTATCTGCCATAAATGTGCTTTAACAACATGAGGGCAGCAATCAAAAGAGCACATTTAATATCATTTATCCATCATAAAAGCTGAGGCTTCCCTAACGCCAGCTTGGGGCAGCCAGAGAAAGAGAAGCCACAGGTTATTCCTATCCCTCAGGGTTCAGCCCCAGACAGTCCCCTCTCCAGGGCTCCTCTGGACACACATAAAATGCCAAGAGCTCCACAAAGGCAACAGATGGAGGGTGGGGGAAAGAAATGATCACCAGGAGCTACTTCAAGCCTCCCATGAACCATAAGTGACACTTTCAGTAACAGCTACAGGTCATCAAGGCACAATGACAGGTAATAGTATACTTGTAACAACTGGCAATGTCAATGCTAATGAATAGATAATTTTCTCCTCTCTTATAAAATATCCAGGGTCAATAGCCTGGTTTTTTCCCCCAAACATAAACCTTCTCATAAGAACCAAGAGCGCTGAACACCTAAGTTGCAAGAAGTTCTGACTAAACTTTAGTATTAAAAGCTGTGAAAAGAGCCTGTTATCTTCTTAACTCGTGGCAGGCCTAACCTGTTGTGAGAATCTGCAGTGCTGCAAAGTCAGGACCTCCCTGAAGCCCAGCCACCCAGAGAAAATGGATGTGCTGAGCAAAACAACACCAATATTCCATGAGGGAGCAGAGCCATCATCAGTCACTTGTACCTGAAATAGTGCTACATTTCAAAGGTGTGGAAAACTTGTAGGCCAGAGCTGGATCTTGTGCTTGAATAAAAAACCAGTAGCTAGGAGCTTTACATAGTATCTGGTTAAATATACAACACAGGACGGGCTAATCACTGATGGCCACTCACTTCTCCCTTAAAGCAAAAAAACATTGTGTCCTAAACTCCTAAATAAGGTATTTAAAACAAAAATCAAAACCCAAAAGCCTATGCATAACCTAAAGAAAGTATTTTCACAGCTTTTTGGAGTTGCTGTAAGCTTTGAGGATCACCAGCCTGAGACCAGTGATGGCAAGAATTTGCCCTCCCTTCATATTTGTATTGTTCCTGGCCTCCAAGAGTTCAAAAGCTTCAGGTAACTCTGAGACACCCACCCCCACATTTCTTTCTTGTTGCCCTCACAAAACAAAAGGAAAAAAAAAAGAAGACCAGAACTAAACAACTGAGGATTTATATTTCATGTCCTCTTCCTTTCATCAGATAAATGTAGGTAAAAAATGTGCAATGGTTCAGCTCTCTCCATAAAGATAAATGATGGAGCTCAGGGAATTAACACCTGCTGCACTTCTGAAATGGCCATGCAACTTCAAATCCCTTAACACACTTCTGATAAGTTTAAAATGTTGAAGTGAGTTCAGGGTTGAATAGGCCTAGCTGTCTCGTTTCAAACATCTGGCAACTGAGACTTAAAACTGAGCCTGAAAACCAGAAGTAGTAGGAAAAGGTAAAAATACAGGGGCAGCAGTGAAGCCCCAGATCCCAAGGGTGGCTTTCCCTCCCGTTTCCTTACAGCCAGTACAAGGTGGTCAGAAAAATGGCCAAAAAAATGAGAAGCCAGCTGAGAGGATTTAAAACATGAAACCACCAGGCACAACACTCGAATCTTTTTGGCTCAGAAGGCAGCAACCTGAGTGCGCATGTGTGTGTGTGTCTGTCCGTGTGTCCATGTGTCTGTGCATCCCTGCGTGCCCGTGTGCTAGCAAGCCCTGTGCCACAACAGGAGGGCCTGCAGAGCACTAGACCTGCTCCTGAGCACTCAATCCTGCACGATGTTCCATCAACCCCTACCTCACTTGAGCCAAGTCACCTGATTTCAGCACCTCAAAATGAGGAAAAATTTCCTGAGAGGGAGGGGGGGAAAAAAAATTTTTTTAAAACCCCAAAACTGCCCAGCCCCCGCTAGAAAGGTCACTAAAGACAGATGGTTCATTGGGAGGGTTGGTAGGAGTGTGCTCCTCAAACCCGGACACCAGCACCGATCACCTACATATCTGCTGGCAGAGGAAGATGCCCACAGACAAACCAGAGAGGCTGTGACCAGGACTGATGTGCAGCGCCTTGCCAGGACAGAACACCCAGCTCCCACCATCCTCACCCACGGCTGCTGCCACGGCAAGTACGTCTGGAGATGGGGAGATGGACGACAAAGGAGAACAACGGTGCAGCCACAAATGACTTTTGCATTTAGGTTTCCTGGATGGGTATCAGCAATCTGTCATAAAAGGAAAGAAAAGCCCTAACCAAACCATCAGCTACACTCATTAAAATCCTAAAGACGCCTGGAGAATTGCCCTTTCTACAGTATTAGAAAGTCATTGGCAAGTTCGTCTCAACCGGGATGGAGATTGCCCTCTGCACTCCCCTCCTTCTTNGGGGCTGCAGAGATAAGTCAAGCTTTGCTGTGCACATGTCTTGTCGCTATTTATCCCCTCGCAGCCGTCACGTGAGCCCGCACACGGAACAAAGGCCCTTTGCTCACCCAGCCACAAGGAGCCCTTTAAGCACTTCAGCACAGCCCAAGAGGACCCTTCCAATTAGCCTTTAAGCTGTGCCACTAATATAAATAAAGAAAACTCTTTTATGCAACAATGTTACCCCTTCACCACAGAAAGTGGCATTGCTGGGGCATATACATCCGCCACCCACAGGGAGAGAAAATTCCTAAATTTAGGCATGTTTTCTGCCCTCCTTGAATCCATCAACAGATCAAGCTCTTCATTAATGGTGTTCATCTAACTTTCTAATTTAAAAGATAAAATCACTCTGCACAGTACCTTAAAGAGGACAGTTATTTTAGACCCCCATTCCAGAGAAAGCAGTATAAAACAACTTATCCTCATTTCCAGCACGAGCTAAGAAGCAATGCTGTAAAAAGCAAATGCAACTCCAGCCCAGAATTCAGAGACTCAGAGGATTTGTGCCCAAGGATCAGTTCAAGGGTCGAATCTTTCTGGGTAGAAGGCAGTGACCTGAGTGCACATGTGTGTGTGTCTGTCCGTGTGTCTGTGCATCCCTCCATGTCCATGTGTCTGTGCATCCCTCCGTGCCCGTGTGCTAGCAAGCCCTGTGCCACAACTGAGCACTCAATCCTGCACGATGTTCCAGCAACCCCTATCTCACAAGTCACCTGATTTCAGCACCTCAAAATGAGTCAAAATGTGCAGAATCAGGCTCTACAGCAGAAAATCAGCTCCTCTGCTTAAAACCACAGCAATCCTTGCCTGCCAGTTCTTTTTAATCGCTAGACTGACAGCCATGTGGTAAAGTCGACAGCGCCAAGTACTTGTCATTTCATCAGTGCTGCCAATTCCCATCTTGCTGAGACAATGACACATCAAAAATAGCTTTCATCTGTTTATATACTGCATGCTCGGCAAACTATGTCACCAACTGCTGGTGTGGAAAAAAAAAAACAACCTTTTTTTAATCAACTCCATCCTGGAAAAAAAATAAGATTATGCACTCTCTGAAAAATACAAAAAATGTATTCCATATCTTGGGAAACCTTCAGTGCATGCCATATTTCATTGCAGATTACTATATCCTAGAAATATTTATTACAGAAAATCATAATTCTCACTCTTTACTAACAAAGAGCAAAGAAGTAATAACCCAAACTTTATTTCTGCAAAATGTTGGTTTCTGAAGCTGCTGAAAATGTTCAGAAGACAGAAGCAAATAGCCAAAAGCATTATTCCTAATAAAAATTGAAGTCTTTTGCATACCAACCAGATGCCAAAAACAACATATACAAAAATTCAGTCTTTCTTCATAGTTTCATTGGCCTTCCTGACAGACATATGCAGCAGGAGTCACATCCTTTTGTTCCCATCTTCCTGGGCTATTCAAATTTGCTACTTCTTCGTGGACACCAATTCTAGAAAAAACTCTGCTCCCTACTGATCTGATGAACACCTGAGTTCATGAGACTATACCAAGTATACATGAGAATATACCATGAAACATTTATATGTGCCTTTTTTGCTTTCTTCTTCCCTCCTTCCACACAGGGTAAAAACAGTTTGAAGCACCAAGGAAATCCATACACTTAGAATACAGGCTGGAGAGCCAAATTAGAAAATTACATCAGATAACCCTACAGTTGAGAAACTATACCAAACAAACACCATGTGGCAAGCAACACCTAAAACTTGCTTTGATTCTTCATAAAACTCATCCTGTACTTTGCTGAGAAGCATGAAAGGAACTGCAGAAATTCAGGAATGAGAGCTCTTTCATTAGGCTTAAGACCAAAATTTACTGTTAACAAACTAATTTTCATCTGAAGTGTTCTTTTTCTAACAGCAAAACATATGAAACTGTTTCAGCAAAAATGGGATTCATAGCAGCTTTGGAAGGGAGTCCCAGTTGGGATTGCAGGAGACAGCAAGATTCAGGCCTGACTTAGGGAGCCCTCATGACAGCCTAATAAATCAGAAAAACGTATTTTTCCAACTTGTAGATTAAAACAAATACCAATTTGGTGATAGCATGCTTTCGAGCAGCCATGCTTCCAAAGGAAAAATGACTGTTTACACTAGCCTGATATTTTAATAGACGGACACACACGGATCATTAATTATGTCCAGCAGATAGAAGTGGGCTGCGAATCCATGCAACACAACCCACAGGTCATCAAGCTGCTGAGGTGTAACTTTGCTATCTTGAAATGAGGGGAGAAGAATGGCAGGAAAGATGAGGCTGTGCCAGCTGCAGAGGGCTCTTGAGTGCCCTGAAGAGTCACTCCATGGCACTCCTACCACTGTTTACTGAGTAGCAAGTTCAACCAGTACTTTTTCACACAGCCAGACTCCTTCCCACTGGATGCCACTGAAGCCAAAGATGGAAACATGCTTTATATCATAAGGATTATTAAGTATGGATGAACTGGATGCAACCCCAGCCAAAAAAAAACCTAAAAAAAACAAGCACCCACAGCAAACCCCCAGCATCAGCTGCCAAGGGCTGGTAACATGGGAAGTCTCTCTTTTTGTCTGTATATGTATTTTTAATCCTTTCCTTAATCACTGACAAGTATTAAAGACAGCAGCCTAGGCAGTACAGATCTGCAGCCTGATTCCACATGGAAGCTCTTAGGCTTTCCCAAGTACACTTAGATTTTTTTGTAGAAAAAGTTTAAGTTCTTGGAAACAGGCTTTTACTTCAAGAGTGGTAGCTCACTGGCATCTTAAAATGTAGGAATCAACCTTAAGTGCAGTTGAGAAGGTGCAATGCTGACATATAGCAACTAAGCAAAGGAGAAAATTCCTGTTTTCTCTTTATCAGGATTTAATATCAAGTTGGCTAAGAGGAGTTGCACAGATCTATGGAAAAAGCAAGGTTTTTTACCCCTACTCCCCTCCTCTTTTCAGACATTTTCTTCCTTATGAAGAAGCAGAAGGTAAATTGAAACAGCCCTCCATGCCCCTCAGAACCAGTCATCCTGCCAGCTTCTGGGAGAAGAGCTCAACTCTGAGCTTAGAAAAATGCTTTGGAAACACTGCTCTGAAAGCAAAAGCTCTCCCCTGAGGAGGTGGTGATGTAGAAGCAGATATTGATAAACACAGATACTAGCTGTTGCTCTGTTCTCACAGTCCAAATCAAACAAGTGAAAATAGCAGAGAATTATGTATGCATTAAAATTAAATTTATACTTTAAAATACTATTAGTGAAAGACTGGTAAGAGATCAAATGCAATGCACTCTCTGTAATTGCTGAATTCCTTTGGGGTTTGTTTTCTTTTTTTTTTTTTTTTCAGTAAACTTATTCCGTAAGAAGAAAGATATTCACATATGGTTAAATTTTAATTTGGTTAGTTATATAAACTACATGCCACTATAAAAATTCTCACCAGTAGTTTCAATTCCATCATCACAAGATGTTATTCAGTTTTCATGATTATATGTTCTGCCCGCTCAGAAGTTTGTCCTTCCACTTCAATCAGATGCATTTAAATCAGACTGTAAAAGAACTTAGTGAACTTTCCAAGTACAAAATATACTAAAATTAAGCCTCACTTTGTCGTCATACTTCATCAACTTGTCATCACCTTCATCATGTACCCAAAGGTAACATTGTTCAAAACCACAATAGGGCCCAAGAACATTGCATAAAAAAGACAAGGTAAATTATCTCTCAGTTTAATATTCCTTAATGTATCCAAGTAAAAGACAATATCTTTTTAAATAAAAACACAAAGCAAAGCTTCTATAGAAAAACATTCCCCATTAAAAGCTATCTTAAAATGCCATGCAGCAATCACTCAAAATGCAGTCTTACTATAAAAACACAAAGCATGCTCTTAGCATAAAAATAAAGATAATCATGAGATGGAGTTTTAGTCCAAATTTAAAATTAATTAAAACTTATCATATGCAAGTGTTGGATGGGGCTGAGTATATGACTCAGTCCTCGTGTCACCTTCAATCACAGTGACGAATCTGCTCTTCAAGACAAAGTCTGAGAGCTATGGGTAAAACAATTTATTACTGTTAGCTGTAATTACTCCAAACCCAACTGTTTCTAGTTCTTCAGTACACAGAATCAACTAGATACAGACTTCTCCCATGCATCTAATTAAAACAGGAAAGTCTTCAAATCTAGGGTTATAAAAATGTAATGAATAAATTTAAATAATTTGCCCTTTTAGGCCCCTAATCAATGGAATTATTTGTGAATGTAAATCTGAGAGCACGTCTGTATTTTCTTCAGTATCCATGACCTAGAACATCCATCCAAAACTGAAGACAACTCTTCATACAGCAGCCTCCTACATTCACCAGAAAAAGGCATGCTCCCAAGCAATCAAGGTGAACAAGCATCACGAGGAGAAATTTAAGTGAGAAGGAATAAGAGACCAAAATTCCCACTTTAACAAAGATTACAGCATTTTCTCAGTGGTGCTTTCCACAGTAAGGTGTTTCCAAGGAGTGGTTAACATGTGCATGCAATTCCCAAGAATACAGGCTATGATAAAAATATTTACTTTTAGGCTACAAAGGCAACCCAAATAATACTGACAGCCTCAACCTCGTGGCAATCAGCATAGTTTAAAGCACAGTAAATAATCTCCAAGGAGAGCGATAACATACAGCCATCCCAAGAACTGTGAATAGGGTTCAGGGGACAAAGAATACCCATGTTAGTAACAGGCATCTCCGAAACAACAGCTTCCCACTCAATACAATATACATGGACACATGACCTGCTCAACCCCAGAGCTGGAATTCTCATCTCACTAACTGTTGGGGATTATTTGGGATTTGGCCAGCATGGTCCAGAGCAGAGTTGAACAGCAAATGCATAACAACCCTTCAGAGCAAGATTAGCCTAAGGAATCATTATTTTTAAAAGACAAAATAAAAAGCGTGTGACAGCTATGCTGTCAAAAAACAGTACTTTTCAACCACTGAAAAATGAAAAGCCCCCACCATTCTCTACTTAAGCCTACAGCAGAAACCTTTTTCTTTGTGCTGAAGTTATCCAATTCTCGGATCCAAATTTTGGACCGACTAGGACTATTCTTTTATCCACACAAGCTTCCACTCAGTTTTCCTACAAACTGACATTACAATACAGTGCCACCACGCTCCACTTGCCCATGTTTTAGGCTACAGAGAAAAAGGGTGCAAAAAGAGAACTGCTGCAAGAATAATTGCACACCTATACTGATTCCCAACTTCTGAGCAAAGAAATACAACATACTAACTTAGGTTTTGTGTATTTTTGTGGGGTGGAAGATAACTTCTCATTTCCATCAATGTTACCAAAACACACTTACTCACAGACCCAAGGCAGAAGAGCTCTGGCTGGTGAGACATTGCTTGCTGAAGGTCCTCCTCAATCCAGGTGTCCACCATCAATCCCTGCCTCTGCAGCCAAATTCACCCACTGAAATCCACCTACATGCTTTTTGCCTGCTCTAAATTAGAGAGGCATCAGAGCGCCAGCTACTACCTCTGTCTACGGCTGTGTGATACTAAAACGCTGGGGCAGGCACTGCTTCCCCTCTTTCTGGCTGCCACCAAGGACACATTTCCAGCAGCACACCACCCACCCCCATGGCTCACCTGCAAGCACTCAAGGAGGTGTCTGGCTGTCCCCCCACAGTCCAGCTTCCTTGTGTACCATAAATGAATTGAAAAGGCAATCACAAATGCTTAACAGCTCAGTTAGTTGCTTTGCCAAAAAGCTGAGCTCAGGAATTTAGTTAGGAGTCCAAAAGTCTTTATCCTAGAACCCTGAATCATCTATCACAATTGAGTACTAGCAACTGAACACACCAGCAACTACTCTTTGCAAGCTGAATATGGGAAGCATAATAATTTTCCAAGCAAAACAAAGGATACTGACCACATGACCCCTCTTCATGTGATTAATCAAAGCATGTTTTGAATTTAAATAAAACTACAGCAGAAATTCCCTTGAGTCACTCAAATCTCACCATAGAAGTAAATTCTGGTTTGCTGCAGGCAAAGCATGTAAATATCCTTGAAGAACCATAACAAGCAAGCAAAGAAAAGGTTGGTCAAAAATCCAACGCAGTCTGTACTCCTTTACACAGCTGGATAGGACTTGAAAGAATTGGAGGGTCACAGTTATGCCAGACTTGTTTTTCTACTGTTTTTTCAATCACCTTTCCTCACAGAAAAATTACCTCATGCTAGAAGGTTTGGGGTTTCTTTGTTTTTCAGCCTGTAATATGGCTACAGCAGTTCTACATCTACAAAACACCCCATCACTTGCTCCCGTTCTGAATTCTGTGAGCAAGCAGACCTCAACAGAGATCTATTAACACACGTGATTCATGGCACCAGTCAGAAAGCAGAGTGAAGCCATCATTAAGAAAGATAAAGGAGACAAGCTGAGGGGATATTCCCCTAAATAAAGGGATTCATCTAGGAGGCACTTTATCATACAATAAATAGTGCAGATACACCTAACTGGAAAACAAAAAAGGCAAAAAAGAACAGTAACTTGGGGGAAAATAAATTTCTATGACTCACTGCCAGCCAGTATAAATGATGCTGCTTCAGAGCAGTTGTTCTTCTGTTGTTTTTTGTTTGTAACTAAAGACTTGTGTTAGCACTTTTTTCAGAGAAACCCATGAAGCACATCTAGTTGAACACAGTGAGAAGCTTTTCTGTGTACAGGGATGCCTGATGCTTTGAAGTAGGCTGACAGTAACAAGCACCCCAGAGCATGCACAGGCTTCACTTTCTTGACTGGGGTGGGGCTTCCTGTGGATGTGCCTGAAAAGCAGGGGGAAAGCAGGTACCAGGGGGAAGAATGATTGAGCAGACAGGCCTTTGCATCCTGCAGCCACACTTGGGAGGGGCAGCTGCCTGCTGCCCTTCTTAGCTCTGCTTCTAACTGCAAACCCAAACAGCAATGACAGCAGCAGACCACTACTTTTAATTACACAGCTGGGATAATCTGTTCCCTGAAGAACTCTTTAATTGCTCTTTGCGTGACAACCTCACCCCTGCTTTCACAGCAACCAGGTCTTGAGCACCTCAGTGTAACAGCACTGAGCCCCCTGAAACAGAAGCACACCATTTTTGGAGTCTTTTTACTCAGGTTCTTTCTTTCTGGAATCAAGGAAATCTAGACATATAAGGACTGAATAAGTCATCACAGACTCACACACATTAAAAAAAATAAAATATCACAACATAAATATGAACACTTTCCACCCAAATATTTCAATACTAATCCACATTAGTATGGGAATTAGAGGGGCAGAGAAGCCTCACAACAACAGCACAACCTGCACTGTGTGCTTCAGTTCCAGAGCACCTGGTTCTGCTGGGTCACACACCTGGTACTACCAGGGCCCCGTCTGTGCACCTTGTGGCTTACAAGGAGCACAAGGAAAGCGCTTGAGGCACCTCTGACACCCCTACCTGGGGTTCCCAGGCCCCCACAGAAGCAGAAAACAGCTAACCTATTCATGCCTACCTGTGGGAGAAGATAATGCACACACTGTATCTGAGAAAACAGTGAAACATTTTAAACACTGATACTTTCACCTTAGTACACTCCCTATGAAAACCCAAAGTGCAGGCGCCTACAGAGTAAAAGGTATTTCAAAGAGGATTCCTTGTGGGCAGTCCCAGGAATAGGGAGCTGCCTATCCTGCAGGGTAACCCAGCATCAGGGACGTGACGGGGTGGGAGTCACCTGACCTTGCATCCTCACAGCGCCAGCAAGGTAGCCCAGACTTCCAGGGCAGGTGGCAAAACTTGCCACCCTCCACTGCAAATGGCCACTCCTCCAAAGCCTGCAACACTAGCAAGCTAATCCTCCGTGACAGGTAGCATTGGTAAAGCACCTATAGGAAAATGAAGTGCCAAGGAAGAAAAATATTTGGCAAACACTCCTGCAGTTTATAGCAAAGTAAGTTCATAAATCTTATGAAATTAACTTGGTTTTTTTTTTTTGTTCCGTTAAAACACCCACTCACATATTCACGGAACAATTCACGAATATCCTTCTTCCCTTTCCCTCTGCCCCCAGCCCTTTTCCACTCGCTCTGGAGGTAGTAAATTAAATATTAAGAAAGTTTCCACTGTAAGTTTCGGTTTCTGACTTCATTTTAACTTCATCATGCTCCAGCTATTTCAAAAATCCCCAGCCAGTCCAGAGCTGCAAATGACACCCATCCATAATGGGAAAATTAAGTGCTTAAAATTAAGTACCTCTCACTTAAGGCAATGAAAATATAAAGTCTAATCACAAAATGTTTGGCATGTTATTTCTCATTCTATGTTTCTATAGCTTCTTGCGTTGAATGAACCTTGGGGAGAGATGGTGCTTATTAGCGTCCTCTGCTCTAGCATTAATTATTCCCGAACCATCACCTAAGTACGCACCCACTCCACCGCAAGAGCTCTCCTCCGTTATATGAAGACTGTGAATCTGTTTAGTAACTCTCTGGTCCACCCTGCTAATATGTTACTGGGGACATGAGGACAACCCAAAGTCTCAACTTTGATCTCCCTCATTATCTTGAAGAGCTGCCAAGTCTCCTTCAAAAACATGGCTGCGCACAAGCTGGGAAAAGAACATTTCAGCTTAGAAAATCACTTTGAGCTGCACCTTCAGGGAACACAGGGCTGCACAGCCATATCAAAATGGAAGTCTTCAACTCAGTCATGCAAGAATCATGGAACACATAGTCTACATGTATGTTATAGACACATGGACATATGTCTTTATACATATCTACATACCTGTATGTACATGTATAGATGTCTATAAAACATAGAGAGACACACATGTACACCACATACCTGGCTGGAAAGGGAAGCACAAAGGCATCTTGCCCCACTGCTGCGAGCAGGAGCAGTGCAGGTTTACACAGACATATTTTCACCAACCTACCACAAGAATATTAACGCATAAATACCAAGACCAAAAATACTAATGAGTACAAAAGCCGTGTAATCATTTTCCCAGATTAAATCCATCTGTCCAACAGAATCCATCTGTCCAAGGAGCTTATTAAGGCTGGAATAAGTCTTTTATTAGCTGGGTTACAAGGATCCAAGCCTTATCTCTGTCACCTTCAAGTCCCTCCCAGGCTGCCAGCCAGTGAGCAGAGCTAGCTGCCCCACACACAATGAGGCTTTGCCACGGCTCCTGCTGCAGCACAGTGTCCCCTGCACCTCCCAGCTCCAGGGAGGAAAACTGGGGAAGTAGAGAGTCCCTTTTCCCTTCTCTTTCTTGCCCTGCTTAATTGTGTTCAGGAGTTTGATGCTTGAATGGCAAAAGTAATGCTCTGAATGACTCTTCTCACCCATAGAAAACAGGAAGCACTCCAGTGCAAGCTCCCCAACCTCAGCAGAGCCCAAGCTTTCAGGCGTGCCACAATCCCACCTCTGTGCCCTGCGAGCTATGAAGGGAGTCACTCAAACCCAAACTTGGGCAAAGAGAAGGTAAGTAATGTCTTCATAAGCCTGCAAGGGCACAGTCCCAGCAGCCAGCCTCGCCTGCCTAAGCACAGCGAAGCAGGAGGCGAACAGTGCCTCATCAGTCTCCCCAGCTGCTATTCAGAAGCAGGCAGGCGCCTGGAAAGCCAAGAGACTGCTAAAGTTCAGCTTTGTTTGCTGCTTGGCATGGTCCAGAGCAGCAGCCCAGGGAAGCTGGCACTGGGAGCATTTATAGGAGAAGGGTCTCCCAAAAATGGAAAGGAGGGGAGGAGCAGCTAAACAAACACATATTCCCACCACGGATGCCAGAAAAGAAAGGAAATGACCAGACAGATTTAAAAAAAAAAAAAATTTGCTCAAAGCAATTTATGCGAGGTTACACCAGGCAAGAAAAAAAGGGCATAGATCAGTTTAATTTGGAAGGGAAATTGCAGCAAGAGCACCAACCACATTGCTTTTTTTTTTTCAGGCTTGTTTATATAAAAGACATCCATCAACAATATGTTACAATTATAATACAAGGAACAATTCTTGCTCCTTTGCAGATATACATTGGGGGTTTATTTATTCTTCTCAAACACTACAGGAACTTATTCCTGTGTTTTATAAACTCTCTATAAAATAAATATATGTTTACAGGCTGACAAAATACCAGCTGATACACTGCAGCAGACAAGAAACAGTGGTAAGGAAGAATTAAGTCAAAACATCCCAACACAGTGGCACATCCGTGTTTACTGCTCATGACCTCTTCTACAGGAGGCCCAAGTCCACTTCACTAACTCACTGCCACATGAGCCAGGACACCAAGCAGAAGCCACCACCATAATCTCTCTAATTATAAACAAACTATGTAACAAAAATACACATTCTGTTGAAAAGAGGAAGATGATAAAATTGCTTCTAACCTCTGTGGCAGTACCTCTAAGTCATTACAAATGTGGACCATTAAGACAGCATTGATGGGGAGGATCTATAAAAGCAAAGGAAACTCTGAACACAGCCTGTTTTCCATATATCATTGAGTGCAAATCCTTAAAACAAGCTCTCTATATCAAAGACAGCCCTAGAACTTCTCTTTTACCTCCAAATCACTCACTCTCCTTTGCATTTGGAAACACTGGATGAAATGGACTGCATCCAGCACAACCACACACACACAAACAGTGAGTGTGCGAGCACATGCATACTGGAGAGAGAGAGGAGGGAAGAGCCTGTATCTCCCTCCTCATCAGGGCTGAGGCAGGCATGTTGGAAAAGCTCTCTGAGAAACTCCACCACGAACTAGGATAAGTGAAAAGCCAGTATGGCGCAACATCATACCTGACCTATTTCACCCATTTGACTGGGCTTATTTTAGCACAGTGAGATGAGCTTCAGAAGAGTTTGTTTTCACACATGTATGTAACCACACCTTCTCACACTCCCAATTAAGAAGAATAAACACAAATTTTCGTTCCATTATTTAAATCACCAAAACAACCTACTTCTCAGAAATCTAGATAGAAAATATCAGTATGAGACAGCCAAAATTTGATACGCTAAACCATCTCAAAAACGTAAAGGACTGACGGCTCTGCATTTTGTACCAGAACATACAATTTTCCTTCTCACATTTCCTACCTCCCAAGAGGAAATAAATGGAGATAATAGGCAGTGAAATGTGCTGAGAGTAATAACCATCAGTGAGTATAACCTATTAAAAAATTAATTTGTTTCTATAATTTCCACAACACTAATCTGCCCTGATACCTCAGGAATCGGTAAGAGAATTACTGTCTGTACTTGTTAGAAGAGGGGCTTTTTACAGGACCCCTAACTGTTGAAAATTAAACAAACCTAATGCTGTGTCTACAAAACATACAGTTTCAAGTATAAATAGCTTCTCATCTTCTAAGCAAGGGGAAGTACTTTCCTCCAAATGACTATGCTCTTCTAGCTTTTGGTTATACTGTTTAAGCTGAGTCAAGCACACCTTGTGCTTTGGAGGACATGCCCCCTTCTGCATCGGGTAAAACATCATTTTACACTTGCACATGATACACCTTCAGGCCTCCCTCTGAAGTCATTCTTTCATTGCCCCCAAATTTATGTGTACAGAGAGTCTTCACCAGGACAACAAAGCTCCAGTTACATTTAATCTGCACTGAAGAGAAAATAGGAGGAGATAAAATGAAGAGGAGAGACAAGGGAGAAAAAACAGAGGGAGAACTGGGAGAGAAGAGAGAGAGGAAAGAACAATGAAGAAGTAACAAAGCAGAAAGAATTTAAGCCAGACTTCTGAACAAGGACTTTTTACTCTAGCCTTACTAAGGGCTTGTCTACATGGGAAAGTCAGGGCAAAGGAAGTGGCAGTGTGAATTTTCAGCACACTTTCTTTCAGCAGACTAAATTAACCTGCCCAACAGGCGCTCTTAGTGCACACTCAGCATCCACAGGGGGAGTTAGTGCAGAGCAGCTAGCGTGCTGTAAATTCACACCCTAGCTTACTGCGCACTAACTTCCCCATGTAGACAAGCACTAAGCTGCTGAAGCCTTCATTTGCCTAAACACTTTTTTTTTTCCCTCCTCTCAGTGGACTAGTTCTGGAAAACTCAGGCCATCACTATTCTAAAGTCGGGGGGAAAAAAAGTCAAATGCTTATTCTTCCAGTAAAGCAAAGTAGAAGCACACGCCAAAGTGCCTGAAATGATCCACAGGCTAATTTGTTTTCCTGGGGCCTAATCCAAGACCCAAAACCTATGCAGATGAAAGCCCCCAGCACAAATGGCACCAGTAAGAACTCAAAAGGCCAAAGTGTTGAGTTTGGGTGGCAAGGTACTGACAGCTGGGGGGTTACAGAGGTTTCTCCTCTGAGAAGCTGCCAAAAGCTTCCCCTGTCCCACAGGGCCAACACCAGTCAGCTCCAAAACAGACCTACTGCTGGCCAAGGCTGAGTCCAGCAGAAATGCTGGTAATGACTCCAGGATAACACATTTAAAGGGAAAAAATTATTGTGTGGAAGTAATCGTGGCCAGAGAATCAAGGAAGAAGAATGTGTGAGAGAAACAACTCTCCAGACACCAACAGGTCTGTGAAGGAAAGGGAGAAAGCGCTCCAGGTTCTCGAAAAGATTCCCCTGCAGACCACGGTGAAGACCATAGTGAGGCAGGTGTGCTCCTGCAGTCCTTGGAGGTCCACGGCGCAGTAAACATCCACCTGCAGCCCCTGCAAACCCCACAATGGAGCAGATGGATGCCCAGAAAAGGCTGTGACCCTGTGGAGAAGCCTACACTGGAGCAGGCTCCTGGCATGGAGGACCTGTGGAGCGAGGAGCCCATGGTGGAGTGGGTTTGAGGGCAGAACCTGTGACCCTGTGGTGGACCCAACTTGTTCCTGAAGGACTGGGGCCCATGGAAGGGACTCATGCTGAAGCAGTTCATGAAGAACTGCAACCCATGGGAAGAACTCACATTGGAGGAGTTTGTAGAGGACTGCCTCCTCACCCTGAGGAGGAAGCAAGTGGCAGAATCAACCAATGATGAACTGACCACAGCCCCCATTGTCTATCTCCCTACACTGCCACGCTGAGGAGGCAGAAAATAATGAATAAAGTTAAGCCTGAGAAGGAGAGAGTGGTGGCAGGAAGGTGTTTTTAGAATTTGTTTTACTACTCATTATCCTACTCTGATTTGATTGGTAATAAATTCAATTTCCCCAAGCTGAGTCTGTTTTGCCTATGATGGTAACTGGTGAGTGATCTCTTCCTGTCCTTATCTTGACCCATGAGCCTTTTGTTGTATTTTCTCTGCCCTGTCCAGTTGGGGAGTGGAATGATAAAGTGACTTTGGTGGGTACCTGGCATCCAGCCAAGGTCAAAACACCACAGTTGAACTGGTCTTCAACTTCTCCCAGGTTCTGCCTGTCACACCAATACAGAAAACCCCCGAGAGCAGTAGGGAAACAGGTTACACCCCATAGTGTGGAAGCAAGATGCAATCTCCCAGTGCCAGCAGGCTAAGCTGATGGTGCCTGAGAAAAGGTCTACACCATGGACACAGTTCAGAACCAGTTGCTTCTTCCTCTGTTAGTTAAAGAGGGGTTTTTTCCCATATTGGGTGATTCATATCAAACTTGTCAGCCTTTCCTTAATAGCTGCCTCTAGCGCAGTAAGGTACCAACAGGGCTCTGCGCAGGCCCTGACATCCTGATGTCACTGGCTCAGAAGCTGCCTGCACCAAGCAGGGACTTTTCCTGCCTCAGTCCCTTCCTGCTTTTGGGTCCAAACTCATTGCACCTTGTTTGCAGTCCTGCTGGGGGACAGCCAAGCACCCCACAGCAGTGACAGGCTAACCAGGTGTCTAGGAAAGCAAAGCAGCTTAGCAAGCCCCAGCTGTGTCCTCTTGTCTGCCACTGTTTCCCACCACACAGATTTGTCAGAAGTGATCAGACTTCAGACTCCTGAACCGTTCCCAGAAGTTGTTTATCCCTAAGACAATTACAAGGTTAATATTGCATGGGAAGGGACAGAGAACCTCTCCTGGCTCACAACTCTAATTTTACATGCTTTTTACTTTTTGTGCGTTACTTTCACCTCCATAGTGAGAAGAAGAATAAGCAAAAACACAAGGTGTGATTGAAGGTGTACATGCCTCAAGAGCTGCGTGATCTGTATTCTGAAAAGAAAGTAGCTGTACCATCTTTGACCTCCCACACCATCAAGAATCACATTTCTCATTTACTGTTGGCAGAACAGTGCTAGAGCAGAGACTATAAAAACTATAGGACAGATGTAGCCCTACACAGAGTTTTCATAATCTTAAGGATCACTGCCAAGGCCTCAGTCCCATCAGGACACCACCTTCAAGGAGGAACATCACCAAGTAAAGGCCACCAGTGAAGAGCTCAAGTACCACTGCCACCAAGGGTTAGTTAGACTTCCCCTCTTAAGCCTTAAAAAACTTTCCTTCAAACCAAACCAACATAAACAAAGAAGCCAACTGGTTGACATCAAGTTTACTTCTTCATTTAAAGTTCAGTGATTTTTAGGGCATGAACTGGAAAGGCAGGAAAGGCAGGAAAACTAATTCCTCTGAACAAGATTTTTAAAAATGAAAAAAANCCAGGATAACACATTTAAAGGGAAAAAATTATTGTGTGGAAGTAATCGTGGCCAGAGAATCAAGGAAGAAGAATGTGTGAGAGAAACAACTCTCCAGACACCAACAGGTCTGTGAAGGAAAGGGAGAAAGCGCTCCAGGTTCTCGAAAAGATTCCCCTGCAGACCACGGTGAAGACCATAGTGAGGCAGGTGTGCTCCTGCAGTCCTTGGAGGTCCACGGCGCAGTAAACATCCACCTGCAGCCCCTGCAAACCCCACAATGGAGCAGATGGATGCCCAGAAAAGGCTGTGACCCTGTGGAGAAGCCTACACTGGAGCAGGCTCCTGGCATGGAGGACCTGTGGAGCGAGGAGCCCATGGTGGAGTGGGTTTGAGGGCAGAACCTGTGACCCTGTGGTGGACCCAACTTGTTCCTGAAGGACTGGGGCCCATGGAAGGGACTCATGCTGAAGCAGTTCATGAAGAACTGCAACCCATGGGAAGAACTCACATTGGAGGAGTTTGTAGAGGACTGCCTCCTCACCCTGAGGAGGAAGCAAGTGGCAGAATCAACCAATGATGAACTGACCACAGCCCCCATTGTCTATCTCCCTACACTGCCACGCTGAGGAGGCAGAAAATAATGAATAAAGTTAAGCCTGAGAAGGAGAGAGTGGTGGCAGGAAGGTGTTTTTAGAATTTGTTTTACTACTCATTATCCTACTCTGATTTGATTGGTAATAAATTCAATGCTGAGTCTGTTTTGCCTGTGATGGTAACTGGTGAGTGATCTCTTCCTGTCCTTATCTTGACCCATGAGCCTTTTGTTGTATTTTCTCTGCCCTGTCCAGTTGGGGAGTGGAATGATAAAGTGACTTTGGTGGGTACCTGGCATCCAGCCAAGGTCAAAACACCACAGTTGAACTGGTCTTCAACTTCTCCCAGGTTCTGCCTGTCACACCAATACAGAAAACCCCCGAGAGCAGTAGGGAAACAGGTTACACCCCATAGTGTGGAAGCAAGATGCAATCTCCCAGTGCCAGCAGGCTAAGCTGATGGTGCCTGAGAAAAGGTCTACACCATGGACACAGTTCAGAACCAGTTGCTTCTTCCTCTGTTAGTTAAAGAGGGGTTTTTTCCCATATTGGGTGATTCATATCAAACTTGTCAGCCTTTCCTTAATAGCTGCCTCTAGCGCAGTAAGGTACCAACAGGGCTCTGCGCAGGCCCTGACATCCTGATGTCACTGGCTCAGAAGCTGCCTGCACCAAGCAGGGACTTTTCCTGCCTCAGTCCCTTCCTGCTTTTGGGTCCAAACTCATTGCACCTTGTTTGCAGTCCTGCTGGGGGACAGCCAAGCACCCCACAGCAGTGACAGGCTAACCAGGTGTCTAGGAAAGCAAAGCAGCTTAGCAAGCCCCAGCTGTGTCCTCTTGTCTGCCACTGTTTCCCACCACACAGATTTGTCAGAAGTGATCAGACTTCAGACTCCTGAACCGTTCCCAGAAGTTGTTTATCCCTAAGACAATTACAAGGTTAATATTGCATGGGAAGGGACAGAGAACCTCTCCTGGCTCACAACTCTAATTTTACATGCTTTTTACTTTTTGTGCGTTACTTTCACCTCCATAGTGAGAAGAAGAATAAGCAAAAACACAAGGTGTGATTGAAGGTGTACATGCCTCAAGAGCTGCGTGATCTGTATTCTGAAAAGAAAGTAGCTGTACCATCTTTGACCTCCCACACCATCAAGAATCACATTTCTCATTTACTGTTGGCAGAACAGTGCTAGAGCAGAGACTATAAAAACTATAGGACAGATGTAGCCCTACACAGAGTTTTCATAATCTTAAGGATCACTGCCAAGGCCTCAGTCCCATCAGGACACCACCTTCAAGGAGGAACATCACCAAGTAAAGGCCACCAGTGAAGAGCTCAAGTACCACTGCCACCAAGGGTTAGTTAGACTTCCCCTCTTAAGCCTTAAAAAACTTTCCTTCAAACCAAACCAACATAAACAAAGAAGCCAACTGGTTGACATCAAGTTTACTTCTTCATTTAAAGTTCAGTGATTTTTAGGGCATGAACTGGAAAGGCAGGAAAGGCAGGAAAACTAATTCCTCTGAACAAGATTTTTAAAAATGAAAAAAACCCAGACAGAGGCAAGTGATAAACTCCATGTTTTTCATACAGCTCTGCTGCCTTCTCCCTGCAATACCCTGAGCTCTAAACGACCTGCAAATTAACCAAAACATGAAACCTGACTCCATGCCCTTGCTCTGCACAATACAATCAGCCTGTGAGACAGTCCAACCATGACAAAAAGGTTTCAAGGAAAGCTGTTTAAATATATTACTGCCTGTCAACATTAGATTTTCTACAAATACTGCACAAAACACGGTAGTCCCTTTTAAATTGGGTGGGAAAGACTACCCAAGGAGGAGAAAAACTCCAAGAAAAAGTAACAGTCAGGGAAAACAAAGGATGGCAAAGTGACTTTCAGCTCTTCTACCTCAAGCTATAAACAAGCTAATCAGATCAAAACCAGATCTAGTCCTTGCATGATCACACACTGTCAGTGAACTCTCAGTGCAGAAATTGATGTCGACAATTGTTCTTCTATAGACTTTTCTGGAACTAACAAAATCCTGATGGTCTGAAACAGTCCTAGCAGGCACAGTACCATTGGAAGTATCTCGAAATCAAGTGAACACATACTAGAGACTGCTACCAATCTCACCTTGGCTTTAAAAATATAAAAGCACAGCAAGTAGGAGAATAATCATCTCACAATTTTGACCCAACATGAAATGCTTCTGATTTCTGTCAGTCTTTACAGCAAAACTCCAGGAGAAATTTTGCAGTAGTAGGTGGAGAGTTTTGTAACACCCTGTCACATCTCCATCAGTAGGAGCCCATTCCCACAGGCACACTTCTCTCAGGACACCAGAGAGACACCACATCACCTCAGTGGTATGGACATCCTCATCTCATGCAAGCTCCACTTTAGGAACTGAGCACCACCACCCTTTAAAGAATCATTTTCTTTGCAAGAGATTACTTCTCTAGAGCCCACTACACAATTTCCTGTTTGGCCTCAGGCAAACAAACCTGGTCCACTCCAAATTCAACATGTCACTCCTTACGTTCTTAGGAGGTCCTAAGAGAAAGGGAATACGCTAAAATAAGGCCTTACACTTTTTCAACAATAGAGAGAATGAAAGGAGAGGATCCACACATAGGATCATGTATGAACAAAGCTACCAACCAGGTATCCTTGAATCTTTCGCTTTTTCCATCTTGAAGTTTCCTGGAACAGATGCACACACATGGAATTGAAAGTAGGTATTTAGGCCTTCATTCCTGCCCTGTCATTAGATGTCCTGTTCTGGGAAGCAGTGTTCCCTGGCCCATTGTTACCCAGAACTACAAGCCTGTCCCTCCATCCATCAGTGACAAGGAAGGCATTCAGGCAAATACGCCAGGTCATCAAAACAAGTTTTTAATTTATTTCCACAGCTAAGAATGAAAGTGGGAGCTCTAACGTGAAACAAGTTCTTCCAATTTTTCTTGGCAGCCTATAGAAATGCTCAAATTTTCTTTCAAATTAAAGCCTCCTATGAAAGCAAGGGCAAGGCAGTGGTTTGAGCTTCCCAGTGGGGTAGCAAACATACCATTTGCTGTGAGAATACGTAAAAACATAAAAGAAAAAAAATCCATACTGAATTTAAGAAGAAGAAAGGAATACAAGCAATCATAGGAGTGCAGCAGTTCCACTTCTGGTTTGTTTTCTGGTTTTAACTTCCAATTAAAAATGCTTCCTATGAAGGGATTTTGGATTATACAGAGTAGTATTGTGAAGGCTACAATACACACAAACAAGAGAAGGATTTTTCTTCATGGTGATAGACCAAAACCTATCTTCAAACACTTATTTTCACATTGTGAATGTCAACATTCTTTTCTGTCTTCAGGACAAGTGGGTAAGGTACAGTCACTGCACAAACCAAGGTCAAACACAACCCTACAAGCTTTCATTTGGTGGGATAACACTGAAGGACTTATTTGTGCAAGCTTGGAGATACACAATCAAGCAGGAGACTGCAGAAATTTCTTACAATTTGGGGAGAGAAGGGTGTATTTATTAGTGCTTTGAATTATAAATGGTGAAAGATTAGTTGTTAAAACACTAAGGGGGCTAGAGCAGACCCCAAGTGCCTGTGCAGCAGGGGTCCCCCTGACAGCACAGCCACACACACACACGCCCTGACCTCCCAGCCCAGGGAGGGAGAGAAGGCTTGTCTAAGGCAAGGACAAAATAAATATCTGAGGTATTTAAGCTGTATTTTTTTTCTACACTTAGATTTCTTTCATGACAGCAGGGCTGTAAAACAAGACCTTTCTGGCTTGAGCCCACCATTCTTTAGGAGGCTTTCAAGGAGCATATTTTCAGAAAGGGTTTTACAGTTGACCCTCTGCAAGGCAAATAAATAGCTTTCAAAAGTACATGCACATGCTTGTACTTTTCCATGGGGGGAGGGGGGTGTCAATCGAATAATTTCTCAGCAGAGAGCCCATGTGCATGCCTTTCCACCATGGGGATTTCTGCTCTCCAACAGATCCCAACAGCTAAACTGCAAGCGCTGTCAGAATGAAAAGAATTCAAGTGCAAGCTACATCATGGCTACACTGTCTGGAAGCACAGGAGTGACATACCATGATCCTCACAGCTGCAAGCAACTTAACACAGTGTTAATTTTTTTTTAAACAGTATCCCCTCTGCAAAAAAAAAGAAGACAGAGATACCTAGCATTTGCCCTTGTTTAAAATCATTCCGTCATAAAACAACAGAATTTGGTTTCCAAAGGTGTTCAATATTAAAAGCTGCATTCAGTATCAAATCAAGTTTTAGCAAAACTTGCAACTACACACTTTCATTGACAACTTGAGTTTAAGCAGAGGTATACACTTCAAGGTGTAAAACACAAAAATACAAAATTGCACATTGTGAGGTTTTTTTTTAGTTTTGTTTTATGTGGGGTCCAGTGGCAGAGCACACATGTCCCATGTCTCAACTTCCCACACACACACAGCGCTTTGAGTTGTACTATTCTGACATACCTCTAGTTTAAGATTTGTTGAGGATTCAGCAACCCAAAACTTTTCTTCAGAAAAATGGGAACACTTCCAATGCTGCACTAGGGGAACTTATTAACACAAACGGAAAAGGAAACCTCCAGCCATTAACTTTAGCCAACACATTTATTTCAACCAGCTACAGGTCAGACCTTTTCACCTTTAGCTGATCCTACCAGCAAAGCCTTCCCTGTACAAACTCCATGAGAACCTCCAGTCTCTTTTCTGTTTCACCTAAGTTTGAAGAGGGCTACTCCAGGAAATAAAAACTATGTTTACATTTCCAGTGTTTGTCCAGCATATAATTCATTTTTGGGGTGACCTCAGAGCATTTACTAGTGAAGATATGCACAATGTCTCCAGCTGCCATATGGCTAAGCAGGCAAGGCGCAGAGAAGCAGAAATGGGACCTCCTCTCATATCCAGAAACTCCAAGCAAATGTTTTGCCATCAGCACTCCTGAGTCACCTGCCTGAGACTCACGACACAGGGTCATCAACCCTGAGCAAGTCAAGAGTGATGTCTAAAGGAAAAAGTTAACATTTCAAGGCCTTTTTTTTTTGGTTGGTTGGTTGGAGTTTTTTCTGGTATATGCATGTGTGTTATATTTATATTTATATATCATTTATTTATTACATCTTTTTTATTTATATCATCTTATTCACTCCACCTACAGACAAGATCGGCTTTGGCTTTTCTCCTAATACTCCTATATCAAGCATGTCTTTCAGCAGTATTTACTGATCCACCATGTGAAACAGGAATAAATAAGTCATATAGGCAAGTGTAACACTACCTAAACCCAGATCCGTGCAATTTGGAGCCGAAACTGCACAATAACCTGTACGAAGGGTTGGCTGTATGAGAGGCACACCACAACACACAGGCACAAGTGCTCTGACAGAAACTCAACACACAAGAAGACATCCCTGGCTGACACAGCACAGGAGGAACCCAACTCACACTGCAATGCTTCTATAATAGTTTTTCTTTTGCTCGTGTTGCCATGACATCACCACCTGCAGGTACTGCGTTGTGAAACAATCCCCTCTCAAAGGTGTTCCTGAGCGATGCCAAGGATGCCTTAAGCTAACTAAGTACAACAGATCAGAAACCTTGACTTTAAAGGAAACATGAAGGCTGTGTTTCTAGGAATGTAAATGAGACACCTGCACATCCAGAAAAATGGGAACGTTATAAAAACCTGGAGAAAGCATAAAGCTCCCCGACTGGAGTGTTTTATGTTTCGGGTGTTTTTTAATGAATACGCAATGCAATATTCAGTGGAATGGTAACTGGTTAAGAACAAGTCCCAGTTAGCTGTACGACTTCTTTTGAGAGTGCTCTACAGCAAGTGCTGAGTGCCACATGCAGTATAAAACTCAGCAAGCAGAGTTACACTGTACTACACAGCCCTGTTAGGCCCAAACAGATGCTACAGCAATCCAGGCAGGAAACAAAGGCATCTAAGACTGAAGCCTGAGGCTCCAGGATCCGGGCAGTATGGAGCCTACAGCGCTCATGCTTCTTTCCATGAGCTGTGCAAGACCTCCCAGGGACCACCCCGGAGGGCTGCCACCACCCAGGCGCTTTTGCTGGGAATCGGACAGCAGAATGGGCATGTTTCCACGTACTGATGGGATTTGAGCTGTAGGGTGGCTGGCTTTTTTTCCACTGAGTGAGCCATCTGACACCGGGTGAGAAGCCTCACACTCCAAACTGCATACAAGGTTAAAAGCTGAGTTAAACTGCACAGCGTTTATGAAACACTGCAGGGGAAAAAAATCAATAGCATCACATTCCAAGCCATTGTTCATGGCCTCATACACAAAACCTTTACAACTGCCAGGCTAGGCAACTATGTCAGTAGGCTCCAGCTCTGTCTTGTCTTCCCCAATGCACTATATAGTCAAACTTAGTCCTAAAAAGCCAAATTAGGATTTGTTTATATCCTCATACCCAGACAGTACACAAGCACCTCTTGTGTAATAACCCCTTTAACAGATTATCCAGTATTTGGCATGTGGCTATAGATCATCTTTTCAAAGTTCACAGTAAAAAGAGAAAAACAGTAAGGTAATTCACAAGTTTTGTCTAATACCAACAAAAAAACACAGCCTTATCTTTTTCTGCAGCCCTGGGGCTCAGATGTTTAGACCTTAATCATGAAAAGGCTCTCCAGTGGGAAAAAGAGATGTAAGGAATAGCCAAAACTCCATTTGTAGCTTGCCTGTTTTGCCTTAACCACCAGCGATTACTCATCTCCACAGCAGGAATCCAGAATATGCCTCTTCCTGCATATGCTTGTCCTCCTCTTGCCTTCAGTCCCACCCACCCAATGTGGCTCAGCTGCACACCTGAGGGATGTTTGACTTGCAAAAGGGAAAAGCAGTAAACATAAGGAGGGAGCACCCTTGGTTCAAACAAATGTAAGGGCTACACAGCCAAAATACAATTTCAGGGAAAATCTTAGCAAGAAAGTTGCACACCCTTACTACAACTTCTGGGTAAAACTAAATGTTCTATCAATCTACTTTCTGATGTTGTGTTTGCATCTTGATTTAATCTCCCATCAAGAAACAACAATAAACCAGAAAGAATGGACTGTGTATTGCACTGGCCAGTACATCCTCTGTCCCACAGGGACTGGGGGGGGAGGAGGGAAGAGAAGGGGCACAAGTTTTCTTACCTCTCTTTGGGGCAGGAGAAGCTAGCAACTAAATAGGATTTTTCCTCATTTCAACAGGCCCCATGTGATGTTCACTCAGAATCAGCAGCATACAGGTGAAACTGTTCAAGACAAAGCTGAAAGCATCTGCAAGCCCTGTGGCCCCCTTCAATAGAGACAAGCTGTGGGGTGTTCCTCCTCAGCACTGTTAAGAACCATTTACTCAGGCTGTGCTGTACTCCAGGGAAAGAAGCCTGGATGGTTATCTTCACAGCACAGGTGAGACTTGAGGGATCTCCTGTCAGTGCTCCAGCTCAACATTTTCAATCTGTTTTATGTTTTTGCATGTGCTCTGACTCCCAAGCTAACAGTTTCCAGCTGACACCAGCAAGGGCGGTGGGGACCTCATCTGCAGAGGGAGCACCTTGCTAGGGCATCCAGCCCGGCACACTGTGCCCCCAGTATGCTCACAGAGGTGGGTGAAACCCTCTTGAGGCTGGGTACACGCCATGGTGGCTGTCCCTGGGCCAGGCGAGCCGAGCAAGAAGCGCCACGCTGCCACAGCTTTGCCAGCGCTCCAGTGCCAGCTGGGGACCGTCCGGACCTTTCCACACCAGCTGCCAGCACCAGCCAGCAGGCACCCGTGGGGCAAGCAAAGCCGGCTGCAGCCCCACCCCAAAATGCCAGCAAGAAGCCAGCAGCCAGCTAGCCACATGACTCTTGCACTAGCCAAAGCTTGGACACCCTGCCAGCTTTCCACTGGCTGCAGGAAGAGGACACCCAAACCAGCATAAAGCTCCATCAGCGGGAAGTTAACCTGTTTAAACAAAATAAATAAATAAATGCTAACAGATTTGAACCAGCTGAGTTTGCACAGCAAAGATTCAGATCTGATGAGAATGCTTCTGATCCAGTATTAAAAAGCCCTAAAACCAGCTTACACAAACTGACAGCCTTCAACCGCAAGCTCTTGTTTCAACAGCACAGCCAAGCCCAGCATCTCTCCTCCTCCTCCCTCCCCACTGCTCCGGCACCTGGAGTCACTTTGTGCAGCTGGACAGGGACTGAAATTCAGCTGCTGCCAGGGCTGTACCAGCCCAGCCAAAGAGACGGTGGTGGGGAAGGGCTGAGCTCTCCCAGCTGACATGTCTGCTGAAAGAAAAGCTGGAGAAACACCCAGGTTTAAATTTAGGGAATCCAATTTTGAGAGTCCCCTCCAAAGAGAAGCATGTGACTAACAGTATCCCCTCACTCTGCCACTTGAACCCTCCAGGGGTAAAACCCTAGAAGAAAAATTGAATGAGAACCAAGAGAAGCTGACCCCATTGTACAACCAATCCCTCACAGACTGAATTATTCCCTGCGCTCCACCCCTTTTCCAAGCTTGCTTAGACTGTAATTATTTGCAAGGTAGGTGCCAGCTTTCCTCCAAAGACACACCTTGCACGTCACAGGGGCTGTGTCACTCACTACTCCCAGCCTGCACAAAAATAAGGCAACAGAGTGCTGCTTCTTACCAATCCAGTAATAATTTCCTCCTTCCTCAATCATGTTAGAATCACAGAAACAGAATATCCTGAGTTGGAAATGACCCACAAGAACCACTGAGTCCAAATCCTGCCTCTGGACAGGACAACCCCAAAAATGTTCACAGCATTCCTTTATTACTTTTTTCTTAATGCCTGGAAACTGCTGCTGCTCTTGAGGACGGGAAACCTGGAACAACCAGAATACAGACATGGCAAGAGGGTACAAAGCTGTAGATGGGCACATAGGCTCCTGAATGCAGTAGCTGATCACAGCAGAGGGCACATGTTTGTGAAATAACCATGCCATCTATTATTATAATTATACTCAGAATTTATAATGTTGAAAATCCCATAGAGATAAACAAACAAACAATTTCATCATGAGGAGACATAGACAGCCAATTCTCCCAGCCAAATCAGAGGGAGTGGATTTGCATATCTAAGAAACAGCTGAGTTCTCCACAGCCAGCACCATGTTGTATTTCTGAAAGCCCCTTGGTCTGAACCACCACCTCCCAAGCACACTTAGCCCAAACTCACCTAACAGCTGTGGACCTGGTTTGGAAATTACCAGGGATAGACCAACACCACCCCCCTCGTCCTCTTCACAAAGTGACCTGAGCTGGGGATATCATGCAGGTGGAGAGAGGGAACACATCTGTCCCAATCCAGGGCACCTAACTGCTAGTTTCAGCTAGTCACCTTTTCATCAGGGTCTAAGACAGGTCAGATGAATCACCTGCAAGCACCTATTCATCTCTCAACCACAGATGCAACTAAGTCCGAGTAAATAAGTAGGCCTTAGACATTAATTGGAGGTGTCTGAAATGAAAAAACTGAGGAGGCTGTGTGCATAAGGTGCCAAAATTACACCACTGTAAATAGCAAAATAAAAATGGAAAACAGACAAAGAAAGAAAGGGGGGGGTGAAGAACTCATTTGCTCTCCATAAGATGAAAAAGGCATATAGTTACACCAGGCAGATTTTTTTTTTAACACATTCATTATTTTCCACCATTTTCTGCCCTAAGTGCAAATATGTTGGGTTCACTGTAACTTCCATAAATGTTGTACCTCTATATTAAGCTGTTTCAGTGGGTCAATGCACTTTATCCATGACTCCCATGAAGGGACAATGCATATTACAAAAATAGCTTCATTTAAATAAGCATGGTTGTGTAACATTATGCAGTGAAGCTCTAATATAACCTGGTTTATTTTTGCTAGCCTGGATAGAAGGGACAGGTTATAATTACATTAAGAAACCTCTTCCTTAACCCTGATAGAGACCTAAAGAAGATAAGCCTTGTCGACATTTGGGCTTTCTGCTCTGGTTTTCTGTTTTGATTCTGACATCATTTAAGGCAGAAATGTGTATCACAGGACTTAAGCCAACCCATAATTCATGGCAGCATCCAGAGCTGATTAGTCCTGTTGTATAATCAGGTCTCCTTGATATATCAGGGGACTGCTGTTCATGCAGGAGGAGCTTATTGTGCCACTTTGACTGTGAGCTGTATTAGATGGATCCTTTTTTGTGTTTTATCAACCTGATCAAGCCTTGCATAAAGCTAGTGATTGATACAGGAACTAAAAATGAACACACAGTGACGAATGTCCAAGGGACAGCTGTCATAGCTCCATACTTTGAGGGGAGGACATTGATTTAGAAGTCCTGATTATAAAGACACTATCAGCCTGACAGAGCAGTTAGCATTATCCCTTTTGTATGTTAACATGCATGATTTATGTTATTCTGATGTGCAGTACACACACAGCTCTCTCATACACTGAAAAATTCATGGTAATGACACAGAGGAGACCAAGCAACAACACAGTAGTGAGAGCTCTTAGAGCTCTTAGAAGCTGAATAGGAATATTCTGCGTGTGGCTTTAACACACTTATTCAACATTTCTGCATTATGTCCACGCTTCTCTTCATCTTCCTTTTGTTGTCTTATCTCTTGAGTCAAAATTAGCACCTCATGTGATTTCAACATTGAAACCCTAGTTAAGATTTAGCTCAACATTTTCAGCAAAGAGAATCATACCTAAAAGCAGAACACAAGCCCCAAGACCATTCCAGCATGCTTCTACTTGCTTTTTGCTATTTTTCTAGCCCATGTGAATTTGCCACCCCTAGGAAAAAAAGAAAATAAAAAACAACACAACCATTCCTGGGGTCATTTCTGTAATTTTGTAAAAAAACTGCTGAACAGAGATAAAGAGATAGGTAACTATTTTTTAAAGATACAGCAAGAATCTGACATGTACAGCAGCACAGCATCACTCTGCTGAAAAATTCCACTCTGTGCATCACAGTACTTCAGTACTATCACATGAATGATTCTGGGCCTGATCTCATAAGCACACCCATGTGCCAGCAAACAGTTCTCTGTCCTAGTCCTCACCTTTCTGAATAAAACATTTAAGCAAAAAATCAAGTCCAGATCTCAGCTCCCAAATGAAGATATAACAGCAGCTGAATGTCACTCAGCTTTAGTGCTGGGGTCAGTACAGCAAAACTTCAGAACAGATGAAACAAGAAGAGTGACAACCACCTGAAACAATTTTTGACCCTCCTTCAGTCCATCTTCCTGACTTAATGATTTGGGGCAAACAAGTTATTTTCTGCTCCCAAAGCATCACTGAAAAAGGCTCCACCAGGACAAGCACCAGCCTCTCCAGGAAAACAGTTACAAAGCCTTCTCCCAGTTTGCCATCTTTCATTTCTGTTTAAGTTGATTAGATCTGTGATTTGGGAGTGGGAAGAATCCAAAATGAAAAGGCAAATGCTAGGCTCCAGGTCAGGATTAACCTCAATGCAACACTGCAAAATAAAGGAGTTAGTTTCTAAAGTAGCAATGTTCTTTGGAGCAGGCTGTTAAAAATCACTGACTAGTATTTCAGCTTCCTCATTAAGGAAAAAAGAAACAAAGTAACATTTCAACACAGGGAAAGTAGATAAACCTAATTAATAGTTATCGCGGTGATCCTTGATTTTTCCCCTAGTCTGTGAGAAGAAATGTTTTTTTCTTAGCTGACACAACAAAGACAGTTTGGATTTACAAATCGCTGGGCTCCACAGGCCTGATGAGGGAGGGAGCTTTTTGCTCCCATCAAGGACAGTTTCTACAGAAGTATTCGACTCCCTCTGTTCTTCAGTCTGCTCCTGGGGATAAAACTGACACCTACCAACAGCCACTCCTCGCGTCAACCTGCCCTCCCCTGCTACCCCTCAGCAATACTGAGGCACTCTGCTTTTCCTGACAGTACACTGTTGGGAGGGGGCTGAAGCAGGTAATAGCATCCCCACCTCTCCTCTTCCAAGTGGAACAACTGTCAGTAACAACCAACCCATCATACTCTCTTCACCTGAACAGTACTTCAACCTTGTTAGATGTGCAGACACAGAACTTTTTAGGAGACACTCCACATGATGATGTACCACACAAAGCCATATGCATTGTATCACCTCCTTCCCAAACCAATCAGACTTTATTCACACAAGTATTACAACTTCAGAAAGAGAGCAGGATCAAATCTATCAAGACTTATCAAGACTTTCCTAACTCACAGTAGCTGGAGTAGGGGGAAGAAGATAAGAGATCACATCTCAAAGGAAGAGGTTGGCTCCCAACTCCCTACTTGCCAAGTGCTCTTACTAAGAAATTACAGAATTGTTAGCATTCCCTGTATTTGGTGAGCACTCACACCACTGCTCTTCAGTTGGGAAATTCCAACCTAGATTTCACAGTTCCTCAAACCAAAGGCTACTACGCTTTCCATGCCCACATTAACGTCAATAGACTCAGAGAGGTGAACTCTGATGAGCAAGAAGAACCAATATCTTTCTTTCCAGTTCTCCTTTTCTGATCAGTGTTTTCCAGTCCCATTCGCAGGAACAGTAGTCCTCTTCAAAGTGGAAGAAATCCCCTGCACAAGCAGAAGAAACTGCCAGGCAGCATGTTTTGCAGCCCAGGCCCAGGAAACCCACAGAACTCTTGGAGCAGGGCATGTGGTACAGCAAATTGTCCTATAAATTCAGGATCACAGTCCACAGAAGCCTGGCTGTGACCTTAAAAATTTATTTCATGAGTAATTCAACCTTGACCGGTTGTGTACCCACACGTGAACTTGGCACAGCGTGTTCAAAGCAGTTACAGGATGACTGTTATCAAGATGAAAGTGGCACCACCAGACTCTGCCTATAAGCAAAGCCAACAATCACCTTATACAGTTATCATTTATTATGGCTGTTACAGATGAAAGTTAAATGTGCCGATCACACTTCCAGGCACAAAAGCACAAAGAAATAAATTATTTGCAAGCACCACCACAAAAAAAAAAAAAAAAAACCACAAAACCAAAAAAACCCAAACCAAACCAAAAACCCCAAAACAATTCATATTGATGCATATATCGGCATTAATGTAAAGAAAAAACTCTTACTCCCTAAGGCACAAGTCAAATGTTGAGCAAGCAGCTGGGCATTGTATTTTGAAAGTGTATTAGGCAAGTGTACTAAATTGACAGGGCCTCTGCAGTAGGATGCTGTGCTTCTTAGGGGTATCCTTATGAGGTTGGGTTGACATTGTCTTCTCAGAGGACAGGAGAGCTTGCTTGAGCAATTTGCCTAATGCTGAATCTATTTTAAGAGCAGTGACCCAGATCTTTGTTTTGTCAGCAAATGACTTGTATAACAGAGATGAATTGACAAGGAGCTGAACTGGCATTGGGCAACACCAAGGTGCTGATGAGCATCGGCCGAGGCAGGAGATGGACGAAGACAGCACCAACAGGCTCTCCCACCTGAGCTCAAGCTTTCAAACCTGCAGTCAGCCAGAGGGTCATCCATGGCTAAAACGAGCCCTGACAGACCAATCCTCATCAGCTATGTGACCGTGACCCTATGACCCATATCCATGCTGAGAGCAGCATTCCATGGTTGTCCATAGTAGTAGAACCCACTTAAAACACATGTGGTCATAGAGTAAGGAGCAGGGTGAGCTGAAGCCCTTCAGCAGAAGTTTCACTAGTGCTGTGCACACACCAAACATCCTCTACCCAGCCATACACAACACAACCTCCCTGATGTCTCCTGCAAAATGAGGATCTGCCCGATGCCTGTCGCTGTGCAAAGCAGGGGTAAGAGGGAAATGGCCAAGCCTGTACCCACAGGAAAACTGCTGGCTCAGCTGCACTTTGGGGGTCTGAGTCACCCCATCCACACTCATTGCTGGAAAAAGCTGCAGAGACTGAGGAGACATATAGTCTTGACAAGAATCCCAAGACATCCACCTGATCTTAAACATGCTTTTTATTACTGGTGATTAACAGGCAACCAAGCACTTGGCAAATCTGGAGGGGAGAGACTTCACGGAGGCCCCGAGCCTGAGGGAAAAAAAGGAGGGTTGCTAGCGGACAGCTAGACAAGACCAAGCTACTCAGGTGGCTTGTATTATATTTCTTGTCTGGGAAGGTCTTTTGTTTTAGCTGTCTCCAGCGTTTCTTACATACCTATAACCTTATGGAAAACAGACAGAAGAAAGACTCATGTCTCAAGTATTAAATATTCTGAAGGATGGAAAATGCAAACTGAGAAACCAAAAAAATACCATTGGGGAGGGGGAAAAAACTAAGTCACAGAAAACATCTCCAGAAAGGGTCTCTCAAAAGATAAATAGCTGCAGACCTGGTTAAAATAAGGAGAAATGGGGAAAGACCACTAAACACCAGCTTGCACCCCTAGGTGGGTGAAAGATTTTTTTAACAGTCCTGCTCTGCAAAGGAATGTATTCATCATTACTCACAACAAAATACCACAATTGCTCACATGGAATCAGTGCTTTTCCCTTAAAAAAAAATCTGTTCTCTTGCTAGGAAAGATATCTGTACTGTGAATAAGCAAATCAAGTTCTCTCTGGAGTGGATTTATATTTTTTTTTCTTATCCTCTGCAGTCCAGAGTCTGCAGGCCCAAGCACAGGAGTGATAAAGCAGCAGCAATAATAGGCTGCCTGAAACAGCTGCAAGCAATTGCTCAAGGCTGGGTTGGTTGGGTTCTCTTCCCCTTGACCTCCCTCCTCTCCATTCAGTGTTTTGAGAACATCACTGCACTGGCTGATACAAATTACACAGGGACATAATGCAGGTGCATCTGGCAGAAATCACCTGTGCCCTTGGCTCCCTGACAAGACAAGTCTATCCAAAGGCTGGGACTGCAATGCAGGGGGCAGGTGAAAAGTCTGGGCTGTGTCCAGCTGGGAGTGGGGGGAAGAAAGCAAACAGGCACAGAGGCCAGTGGCACCTACATACTTAAAGCACATAGATGGGCAAATATGCCCCAAATATAGCTCAAAAAGAGAGAATGATCCAGACTCCTGCTCTAGAATGCACAGGGAGAAATGACCTCTCTCCAGCTCAAAAAAAAAATACAAGCAAACAAAACCAAATGAAACAAACAAAAAAACCCAAAATATTTTCTGATAAAATAAAATATTAAAAAAAAATAGGAAGAGCACCACTCCTCACTCCCCATCCCACCATGCCTGGAAGCATTGGCTGCTAACAATCCTATAGCAAAACTGCTGCCAATAGCAGAAAAAGAAAGGGTTCATAACAAGGAAATACATATGTTTGCACTTCTAATTTTTTTAATAAAGTATAGAAAATAGCAATAAAACCAACCTTATAATAATACAACAAATTTAACCAAATATTTCTGAAGCAATAAATTTCAAGGCCAGAGCTTTCTGGACCTCCCAGAGTTGAAAATGTAACCTTGTGGCCAGCTCCACAGGGATTGCTCTGCCCATCACCAGGATGTGGCTACGAACTATTATACCCAAGTACTCATTTCATGATGAAAAAGGATCACGATGAAAAAAAAAGATGTCAGAATCCTGCAGACTTAAAAAATCAAAAGTAATTAAAACCATGCAGAATTCAAGTCTACTAGAGATTTATCAAATATTTAATACAGAAAACCCTGAAGTGTATTGCTGTCAACTGAGCTTGAGAGAAATGTGCTCCTTTCCCAGCATACAGCTTAATCTGTTCCCAGGATGCATTTCTTTACTCAGTGATTTCAGTTTAAACAGAAAGGAACTGTAGATGTATATTTTAGTTAAATTACTGCCTTTCTTTAAACAGACCCTGGGTAGAAGGGGCATTAACCCCCTCTCCCTCCTGTGTGCTCAGTGCTGCTTATCAGCATGATGAAGTCGTATCTCTCCAAAGCATGCCCTTTAATCCTTCTGGTGCCTAAACGTGAAGCCCCACCAGTACAATGCCCCCAGAGTGGGACATGTGTGGCGTGTCCATGTGGCTCTAATCTTCAATCAATTCCAGCACAGACAGCATGAAACACAGCCAGTTAAATTCAGCAGAGCAGGACTAACAAGATCTGTGTCCAAGGGTAAGAGCCAAACATTTCAAGGGGTCAAGTTGGAAATACGCTGCATGTTAAGTCTGCCCAAGAACCTAAGCTGCTTTCAGCAATTCGCGTATGGGACTGGTACAGGACCAGATCACTGGAAGAAAAAAGTGATTCCCAAGTAGTTGACCACCTATATTATTAGTGAATTTGGCACACAGGAGCAATTAATAATGATTAGAGTCCTTTGGCTACCTAGTACATTACTTGGCCAGGACAAGCCCACCTGCAATGACTACTTGCTTTTTTTCATCCAGTAAAAACTTCAAGAAACACAGTGTCCTAAAGTAAACATAGAGCAGCCTGTATCTTCCCTTACTGCCTTTTCAGCCTGCTGGTACCACACACACCCCATGTGAACAGTCTTCCCCTGGAACCGCTGCAGCTCCTCAGCAAATGAATCTTTGTCCAGATGGCGGTCTTAGCAGAAACTGTTTTAAGTACCTCCTAATACCTAAAAAAACAGATTTGGCTCAATCCTTCCAGAATTGTCACCTCCTTGGAGATCAAGGGGGGATGGGAGGGGGGGGAAGGGGGAGGAGGGAATCTTAAAAAATAGATGCAATTATGGTTTTCCAGGGGAAAAAAAAGGCTATGAGAGTACATTCAAAACTGCAGATATCCAAGTGACAGAATTTTGATCTTTATAATTTGTTGCCTGCTCCTACCAGAGAGACCACCGCATTACTATCCAACACCTGAAAGACTGAATCCAGGATACAGGAGCAATCAGCATGTGGAAGGCTGGAGACAAGACCTACAGCAGTTTCTTCATCCTCCACTGCTCGCTGTATGGCACAAGGCCACAGATACTCACATTTCTCAATTCATCCATGAGGTGAAAAAATAATAAGATAGATAGCTAATGAATAGATAACTAATTTCACTTCATCTGGTAAAGCTGGCAGGCTGGGAAACTGAGTATAATAAGCCTGCTATGTGTCCCTGCTCTCCGGCCCACTCCACACCCAGGAAGGACAGGAAAAGCAGTTCCTGGGGAGCAGGGTCTGAATCAAAGCAAAGGCGTGAATGGCTCCCAAGGGGAAAGCATCACTCCTGTGCACAGATTAGATCACTCAAACACATCTGGGGAAGAGAAGCACAACCAGCAAGGAAAACTGGGACTAAGCTCCAGGCTCCAAAGGCAGTAACTCCACATTTAAAGCTTCTCCCATCAAATGCTATTATCATCTAGACAAATTAAATGGACCATTTCTTAAGGCCATGATGCCCACACAGTCTCAGGGGGACAATCACACGGGCTAACCCACAGAGCCAGAGACAGGATGTGGTGACGGTCCACGTGGAAGCTTCAAGCCAAGCTAATGAAGGCAGACCCACAGAGACAACCTGCTCTCCTCTCTCATTCCCCCACTACCTCTTTAACAGTTGCCCAGCACCTACCATCTTTTACACTGCCATTCAGCATTTACAGAGCCAGGCACCTCCTTACACCTAGAGGACCAAGATACAAAAGTTCATGTATATTAAATTACCTACAGGGAACACCACAATACATTTTGAAAAGGCAGAAGTGTTGCAACAAAGAAGTCAAAGCAGGATGTCAGGGGGTGACTGTGCTCTCTGGGTGGCAGTGCTGGTAATTTGCCTTGCAGGAGAAAATTTTAGAAAACGTTGTTAAAAATTTGTTGTAACAAAAGTGAAACCAGTCTTTCTTCTTTCATGTTTCTGATAGAATGTCTTTTTACCTGCCACACCCAATCTCAAAATAAGTATCAGCTAAACTATGGTTTATCCAGCTCAACACTGCATTTTCCTCTCCTGAATAAAATTAACAGCAACCCCCAGTTTAAAAAGAGATTTCTTAAACTAACAGCTGCATCAGAACCAGCACTGAAATGCTTTGAGAGTTTCTGCTTAAACCCACACTTTGAAAAGTCATGATGGAGTTCATTTCCATAAATCTGAAGAGAGAATAAAGTGAAATGTTTTGCTAAAATTTGTTCTGCATAAGTATAAGAAAGGTACCCTCTGGAAATGCTTTTTGCAGGATCATAGAGAGAAAGAGTATGAAGCCATTCTCTTTGTTAAAGAGGAAACTGATTTTCAGAGGCTGTGTTTTAGGCTTAAAGGGGCAGTTCAGAGATAAGATGGCACTTCAATTTTGTTTTTTACAGCAGGGGTTTCCCAGAACTGTGTAATACACGTGTCCTAAATATGTATCCACACATTGGTTAAAGCCTTTGCTTTGTTTCTACTCTGTACCAACACTTGCATGGACTAGTTTTATTAAAAAACACAAAAACAAAACCGAAACAAAAATTCCAACAAAATCCACTTGATAACTTAGTAGAAGGCTGTACTTTAGCAATGATTGCAAGCAGAGCAGAATAGAATCAGCTACTGGCTAGCCCACAGGTGGGCTGCTCTTGGACTAAACAAAGGTCAGAATATGATAGCAAGCCTCGTAGTCAAGGAGAGGTGCCTGCATCAGAAGGATGAGCTGAGACCCATACTCGAATTGGCACCAATCACAAGGGGCTGCAACTCCTCTTTGAACAAATTTGAAGCAGACTTCACAATGTTTTGCCACCGCGAGCAGAGACCAGAGGCTGGGGTTTGACCCTGCATTCTTGGGCAGGACCGTGGTGCTGGTCCTGGGAGCACTGCACCATCACACCTCTCCCCTGCTCGGCGCCCTTTTGTCCTTCCCACACCAAAAGCCAGTCGTGCCCCATTTCTTCCCTCCTCCCCACCAAGAGAGAAACAAAGGGTGGCAGTCTCTAATGGCTCCAGACTGAGAGATCTGGGGCTTGGTTTATTACATGCTTAACAGAGCACCGAAT
This sequence comes from Ploceus nigricollis, assembly GCA_013399945.1. Classification (NCBI taxonomy): domain Eukaryota; kingdom Metazoa; phylum Chordata; class Aves; order Passeriformes; family Ploceidae; genus Ploceus; species Ploceus nigricollis. The sequence continues at coordinate 830,764 of VXBC01001707.1, read as the reverse complement.
TACTGGTGGTTATTGTCTAGTTTAACTGCTTTCCTTAAAAGAGAAACATGAGCAAACAAGCATGTGTCATGAAAAAGCCCCTATTCAGACAGGAGCTGACAAGAGAAAAAGCATCCAGGGTTTATGACTGTTTACTACTAGTTTTGCATTCAGGCACCAGCTGAAGTCACAGTAAATGCAAAGAAATCCCCACCTTGTCCACCACCTCCTTAGGGGGCTTGTCTAGCCCTGGATTTACCTCCCGAGGTTAGCACACACTAAGTACACGAGGCTTTAAACCACACCGACTTAGCATGTGTCAAGGGCAGCATGCCTTGTCTAGACAAAGACTTTCAATGCACTTAAGTGAGCATATCCAAATCTCACATCTTCAATCCCAGTGGAGACAGAAGCCCTGAGAGAGAGCAGAGAGCATCTGCCCCTCAGAGCTCCTCTGACTGAAGCGGGATGGAACACCCAAACTTCAGAAAATGGTACCAGCCTTTTCCTCTGAAAGACCAGGGTAAAAAAAATACCCCACTCAAGCAGAACACAGATCTGCAAGCAGGGGTAACCTGAAGCTTGGGCACACACCTTCCCAATGACCAATAATGAGGGGATTTAACTGAGAAGCAGGGGGGAGGAGAAGAGCAAACAGGCTCTCTCACTCCCATCTACCCAGTCATCTACTTTTTCATTAAACTTGTAAGGATTTCAGACCCATAACCCGAATCAAAACACAGCTGAAGTCCACCCTAAGGCTGAAAAAGTGTTGAGGACAGAATGAAGTGGACAAAGCTTCATTCCTTCAGAAATCCAGGGTAAAAACAGACCACAAAAAAAAATTAAAGAAGGTACAGAATGCATGTGGAGCAACACATTAATGTAAAAACAAATATACCTCATTCATCTTGACAGAACTACAGCCAATAGATCAGAGGTCATGTGGATTTAACCATATCCTTTCTGTTTGTTAGTTACTTTTAGACAAAAATATAAAGCCTCAGACAAGCCTAGAGAAAGAAATGCAAAAGATGATGAGTATAGAGTTTAGAGGAAGGGAGACTAGCAGGAGGAATTCACCCACATCAGATGAGTATGAAGGAAGACAGCAAGGACAAAACAAACCACACAAAGGGAGAAAAACCTGCCACCACTAAGAGAAAGGACAAAATTACAAAATTTATTATACAAGAGAAGATTAAAGAATAAGTCAAAGAAGTTAAGGACATGAGGCAGTTCCGAAAAGTGTTATTTCTAGAAAGAATACTTCTTTCTCTCAAGTCTGACAAGTGAACATTGTCTCAAACCAAAATGTGCCAGCCTTTGCCCACACAGCTCTAACCACAAGCTCCAGAGCCAGGCTGACACTCAGTTTAGTTCCTCTGACTTCAGCAGACAGGGTCTGTTCCTGGAGAGTCAAAGTACTTCTAGCTTTATGAAAGTAATCTAAGCTAACCAATATACACCTCAACTTTGCACAGGGATTGCTTCTATCATGCTCTTATTCCACCACACCTCTTATCTCTCAAATGACATTTACATCTCTTAAATTATGAGCATACTGGTGGTTTCATAATCTGTTAAGGTGTGCATTCCTGCTGGCCTAAGACAGAAAAGATGTTCAGAACATTTCCCTCAAGACTTTCAACCCATGAAATCCCATATTTGTTGAAGAGAAGTTTGGCTCGGGTGCTCACAAGACTTTCTGCCGTCACGCAGAACCGTTCCCGAAACGAGGTGGTTTTGCTGACGGCTGTGATTCAGCTCCTAGTCATTTCAGCATGTTGTTTTTATCATCTTTCAAAGCTGTCCATACTCACTATTAAAAGAAACCCACAAAATCCAGCACCGCAGAGGCAAACTCAATCTCTGCCTTGCAAAGGCACTCGGGACTGAGCATCTTTGGAACAACCTTGTCTGCATCTTGGAAAGAGCAGCATCTCAAGGTCAGGTTATAAACACGTCTCTCAGGAAAGCACTCTGTACTGCTGCTGGGTGCACAATCTGCACAGAAGAAAAAGGAATGGCCTTTGAAGATGGACAAGCTATTAAAATTTTACTAGGTGAAATGTTTACTGAAATAAATATAGTCTTTTCCACTCTTTGTTATTATCATAACACATATGGTAACTGACACATAATTAATGGAGCTTTAAACCAAGAGTTCTTGCAAGAAAAACACAACCCAAACTTTTCAGCTAACCTTGACAAAAAGACAGGGTTTGGTAAATTTCAGCAACACAAGTGGCTTTGTGATATTCCCGTTTATTGGGCACCTCTCACTCCCACAAATGAACACCATCTCGGAGCAGAGGAGGTGAGAAGAGGCACTGCCAAGTCAGCAGCATCCACCACCACTGACAAAGACCCACAAGCAGCCAAGGCTCAGCAGACCCAACTACCACCCCAGAGGTACTGTACCATTTACACCCTCTTCAGTGGGTTTTCATCCACACATGCCATTTCACAACAGCCAGCAGCTGAGACAACGAACCCACAAAAAGAATTCTTAAAGAGGAAAGAAGAGGATTTTGGATTCTTCCCTTAAGAAGAATCTTCTCTTTTCCTAAGCATACGAATCCTACAGGGTGAACAGATTTTAGCAGTAACAAAACACTTTAATACTCAAGTCTAATGGCTTTGTTTCCAAACTCACAAGGATCTACAAACTACTTTGATGCCATCTTTATAGATTTGAAATGCCGTTCACATTTCTTTTTCCCGCCTTCTCTTATCTGAGTTACAGAGAAAGATTAAAATCCACATTCTAGTGCTACTGGGTCAAGAGATTCTCCAGCAATCCCAGGCATCTCCAAGACCCAGTGCATTCAGCACAGCTCTGAATCATGTAAGCCAGCAGGATCCCTCTCCCTGCAGGAATAAAGCAACCAGATACCACTCAAGGTGTTCCATCTGTCTGCCTAACCTTTCCTTCTCCTTTCTGCAACAGGAAATCCTTCTGATGGGAAGCACAAAATAAAACCTTCCCTTTTCCCACATAGCCCAGTGTAACCATAGAATATGTATACAAAACATGCTTTCTTACAACACCAGCACACCCTGACTACACACTCTGCTAGCAAAGAGCTTAGAGGTGTAGAGCAACAGCAGATGAGGACACTCCGAAGCCAAGGACTTCATCTTGAAGTGAACAAAGTGGCACTGTCAGCAACAGTGGTTTCATTGCCCATTTCTCTCATCGTTTCCCGAAGTCCAGCACAAGCACTGCCACAACACTTGGTCCATGAGGGGACACCTCCAAACTCAGCAATTAGCCCAAAAGAACTCTTCTCAATAACGAATATATCTTTATTCCTGAAGAAGAAACTAGAACACTCTTCCATTACTTCAGAGGAAACTGAAGGAAAGGTAACATTACTCAGAACTGATTTAGTGCCTCAAGCCATTCAGAAGACCATAAAGCCACTGACAGACAAGACAAGCAACTCATTCACAAAGGCTCTTTGATCTTAAATACAAATAAAATTAGGTCAATATTAAAGATTTTCATTCCTTGCCATGTAAGATTGCAAAAAGGCTAAGAAAAGCTTTTCCCATTCCTTCTTTTAACACTCAAGTTATTTAGCAAGTAACATTTCTTTCACATGACTTGAAACATTTTCTCCATATTCACTTGTCATCACCCCAGAGCTTAAATCTTGGTGAAAACACACAGCAGGAGCTGTACAGAGTGTTCTCTATAGTCCCCAAGGACAAGTCAGGTCAGAGAATTTCAGTGTAGGCCACATGGGGGAAAGAAAAGAAGAGCAAAGTACACCTTTCACAACACCAAGATTAAAAAGGAAAAAGAAAAAAAACTCATTTATTTGTTATTCAAAGCATCCCAGTGATTTTTAAGAGATGAAGATGAGAAAAACTGTGCTGTCACTATTAATAGGCTGACATTCTTTCTTCCCCCACAAGACCACACCAGAAACACAGGCGAAGGCGACAAGTTAAGGGAGCCTGGAGTCATGCCAGCTCTGCCAAATCCCAACTCTGCAGCACAGGGACTACTCCAAAGAGACCCCAGGACACGCGCTCATATCCCAGACTCCCCCGTAGTTCTCAATGATGCACCTTTTGTTCCTTCTCCTGCGACAGTACATTACTAACTTCATCTGCTGAAATAGCAGCGGTTGACAGGATAATCTAAGGATATAGCATCACCTTGCATTTTCGATTTAACATGCTTAACTGTGTTAGGGTACCTTTAAAATTGTATTTATTTGCTTTCTAAAGCAACCAAGAGCTCTTATATGCAGCAGAAGGCCCCTGAAGCTATCACTGTAACGTGATATCTCCTCATAAATGTCAATATACCAATTTTAAAGGTATTAAAGCTGCTGTTTAGTCATGGCAAAATAACCTAATACCGTCCTCACCTCCGTTACAGAGAGCAATACAGTTAAATGTGAGCAATTCAGTTCAGGCCTTTCTGCAGAAGACAGTTAAGCAGAAACCTCACCAACTGCATGCCAGCACATAATTCCACCACAAATACAAGTAAAATAAGCAGGGGTACCATGAGACTCGCTCTATGAGATCCACCCACCCAGTCACCCCAAGACATTTAGACCCTTTCTCTGGGCAGTTTTTAAGATACCACAGGGTCAGCATGCAAAGTCTTCCCTCTCTTTGGCATGGGTAAGCACAAAAACTGACCCCAGCCAGTACTAAGGCAAAAGAAGGGATCCCTTTTGACTAAAGCATGTAACTACTCTGTTCAGAGGTTTATACTGTACCTCTGTCATGTACTTCCTGGGTGGCTGGGAATAAATTACATCAGTTCCCCACCATACTTCCCTCCCACCTCCTCACCGTGTAGTAAAGCACAGTGGATAGCCTGAGTATCAGAGAAACACATGAGAGCTCCACTTCCTTCTGTGTTTATACAGGAGATTGCCATGCAACTGAAAGTTCAGTTTAACAAATGGAGCAGAATCTGAAACTTCAAGTACTTCAGGAATGTCTGCTGTAGCTGTTGAAGGAATATCCAGGATATTGTCTCAAGAAAACCCAAGTGTTAATCAGAGAAAAGATACTTGGATTTACAACAAGTTGAGATTTAAACGCGAGATTCACAACCAGACTAAATTCTACTAGCTGAGCTTACAGACAGGAAGAAGCAATTACAACAACACAGGTGGGAAAAATAAATATGTAATAAACTAAACAGGTTTGATGGGAAAGGATATCTTACAGAGAAGCACACATTTGAAAAAAACAGTTTGAACGTCAGGCACTTAATTACAACCCTTATCAAGATCATCAAAAAGCTAAAGTACCTCTATAATTCTCACCTGACAAACAATAACCTAGATTAAATGTGTTCTCTGTAGATGTATAATCTACCTGAACAGGAACGACCCTAGTGCTTACTGCTGAAGCACAGAGAGGAGACACAAGACACTGACTGCTTTTCACACTGATAGATTTATTTCTGCAAAACTTGTGAGGGATCTGATTGAGAAAAACTGTCTCATATAAGTTACCATACTTCATGTAGGAGTGCAGAGAATCCTGAGAGCAAGCATGTTCACCTCTTGGTACATGCAAAAACAGGTCACTTATGAGTTTTTTTGAGAACATGGATGTTTCCCTTCCATGATGGGCAAGTGGGGTTTCCCATGTCACTCACTTTCATACATTCACTTACAAAGGTATCTTCACTCTTACTATATATCCCACAAAGAACACGGACAGCAAGAGCTGCTACATGCATGGTACAGAGTGGGGTCAACCTGTCCAATCTTAAGATACTCAGAAGACATAAAACTGAGACATTCATCAGAAGTTCCCATTTTAACTAACAGACAAAGACTCAGGTAAAGAGCAATTTATCTCATCCTATGGTAGTTATCTCCAGAAGCCATTCCTGTGTTCTATTTCTCTCCACTGAGTCCAAGAGCACACAGCTCAGATCAGACAGCAAAAGGACAGTAAGCAGCCCACCTACTTAAGCACCTTCAAAAGTACCAGCCAAACCCACTGCACAGAAACAAGCCGTGAATTACTGTGTGTAAAAGCAGCTCCCACTACAAAATGCATTTTTCACCCATCAGGCCACCGTAACATAACTGGAGATACACAGCACTATCAGTTTTTTGGGAAGCACAAAACAAATTTAATTGGGGCTTCCAGTCAGCAAACACCTCATTATTATTTCCAAACTCTGCTGCAACAGTTTCCCCAATAATTATTTTGATTATTGCAGTAGCTCATGGTAGTGCATTACAGCTAGGCTTCACCAGCATGCTGACTTTCTTTCTGCACCCCTATCTGTAAGGGTTTGTAACTCAGTTACAAGTGCTCCCTCTTGACAACAGCCTTGTAAGACGGGCATCGCTGTGCCTCCTAAGTTATCTACTGTTTTCCTTTGGGAATCACAAAAATAAAGAAAAATAATGAACCAAAATAATATTGGGGGGGGGGGGGCCCCTGATTCTAAGATACATAAACCCAAGCATGGCATAGAATACTTTACGATAACACATTAAGACCCATAGACCTTAAGTTTTTCTTTTCTGCATTTGAAAACAAAACAACCCAATACCATTAGACAGCTCAAAGTTTAGGGAGCAAGTTTTGAGACAGGTTTATTTTGTTTTGAGCTTAGAGTTTAGATTAGAATCATGAACTCTTGCCCACTGTCATTCCCTACAGCTACTCTCTCTCAATCCTGGGAAGAAGCTCTTGAAACTGCCAGAGCTTAACTGAAATTATTTTTAAGACTTAAGTAATTTTTAACAGTGCCAATCCCAGGGTGCATCAGCTTTGAGGTAAACTAGCAAGAATAAACTATTGCCTTGGTAGTCCACAGGAAGTTAATAAAACAGATTTGATGCAACTGATTATTTTGAGCTGCTGCCATTCTTTTACCTACCTAAGTAACACTCCCATTTCACCTCTGTCCTCTGGTGAAGTTTCCAAGTGCAGGAACTACAGCCAACAAGTCCATACCATGGACTGGTACAACATTAGAAGACAGTAACCCAAATATTTACACATAAAACTGGCATGACTTTCAGAGCCCTAAAATATCCAGCGAACTAAGGGGAACTCCATGGACAGACAAGCTGAAAGGAAAAGCCATTTTGGGGGATAAGACATCATAGAGTAAGGAGTCAAAGAAGAAGCAGAGGGATGCCACAGATGGACATGTGGACCCACATTTCCATGTGCAGAGTGGCACTAGAAGGAAAACCAGGTACAGAGTGGAGCAGCACCATTGCCTCCAAAGCTGCAAACCTACAGTGCCCAGAGGGATCTTTCAGGACTTTCTCAACCAGGGTGGTGAGAAGAGCACTAAGCAAGTGGACCTCACCAGCAGCCCCAGAGCAAGGGAGCTACTGGGGCGCTCAAAGGCACGCAGGGGAGGAAGCAGACAAAAGTCCGTGGCACACCACCAACAGCCCCAGCAGCCACATCCTGACCGCAGCCCACACCAGACCTTCTCCAGGGGTAGCGCTACCTTGATCCACGAAGAGAGTGGCTACAGTTCATGTGGCTCCTTCAGCCACAGGTACAAAGCCATGAGTCACTGCAATCCCTGCACAGAGACCAACTGTTATCAATGCACCATGGGACACTCCAAAGGGAGGTGACAGAGACATACTACATAAGCCCTACAATACCAGTATAACTGCATCCATGTTAGGAGTTTTACCACGTTAGCTGTTTTATTGCTAGACAGGCCAATCAAGACCTGTTGGCACTTGCAGTGTCCTATTTGTACAGTGATAATGACAGCCACAGTGCCAGAGCAACCCAGGGAGGTGTGGCTCCGGTGGGAAAGAAGCATTCTGCCAGGAGTGTGAAACAATCTCCACCAAAAGACATCCCTTATTCTGGCACATGGTCACAACACAGTTAGGTGGGCTAAGGGAGGTCTCCTCAGCCTGGGCCATGCTGAAATCAACACAAAAACCTGTGTCAATGAACATTCCCCTGGTGTATATAAACCCAAAGCCTGGCTGACTAGTGAGCTGCCACAGCTAAAAGCTAATCTTTTTCATAATATATATTTTTTAAATATAAATTTTATGTGCTAATGTTTCCACTAACAACTAAAGTGTCCCTTACTTTTTCTTATATTAAGCACTTCCCTGACTCCACATTACTTTTTCTTGCCCACAACCATGAACAGTCCTCTAATTCATTCTCTACATTTAAGCCATATTCTCCTTCATCTTCTGATTTCTTCTGTAAATCCACCTTCAGTAGACTGCTTCTCTCTGAACTGTCCTACTATCTCTTCCTAACTCCAAATCTTCCCATAGATTTCACCCTTCACTTGCAGCTATGATGCAAGGTCAAGCAGGAGTCCATAGATGAACTTTTGGGAGATGTCAACACCCTTCATGCCCACACAGTTGAGCTGCACAGGGCATTAGAGATAGGACTTATTTCTAATTTCTAAGTAAAGTGGAGAGAAGCCTACTCCATCCATACCTCTATCTGATCTTTATGTGCCTCAAAAGTGCAAATTCTCTGAAACAGTGAGCATCTCCACTCCCCAGTCCCTGTGATTTCATCCTTCTTTAGTGGTGCTTTTTACAGATTTCCCAATCAGCAGCAAATTAAAACCAACACGACTGAGGTGAAATTGTAATTATTCATTATACTCATAACAGAGCAGATCTCACTCTGGTGCAGGACAGCAAAGCCTGGGAGAGCAGGGGAGTGCTTTGTCGGCAATACTATCAAGTCTCTAGTCAGTATTTGCTCTTCTTTCAAAAAGCTGCTCTGTCGTTTTTCTAACACTGAAACAGATACCACACAAGTTAGGACTACAGAGACCCATAGCCACCTTGGAGGAGATACATCAAGCCTTGCCCAGGACATGATGACAGGGGACCAGGAATGAGGCTTAGGTGGAGGTATCACGAGCTTCAAAGCAGCATATTGGCTATTCAGTAGTACTGCACAGCTTGTAACTAGTGTCATATTTTTTGTGCCTCTGCAAAAGTGTTTCACAACACATCCAAAGCAGAAAATACACTTTAGAAATAATATTGAAATGCAATGTCAAAATCCCCAAGCCCTCGACAATCAATGCTGCCTCAAGGTTCCCAAGAGGTATGCACAACTGTGGGCTTTTTCTTCCTCCTTCCCATAGCTGTCTGATTTTAGAGCCAACAGTATCTTTTCTTGAGCCTGTGCTAACCTGAGAAATAATAAGGGACCCATAATGTTACAAACATAAAGTATTTGATAAGAGAACTCTTGTGCAAAGCTATGAGATCCCCTCCCAAATCCACCTCTCATTCAAGCAAGCTGAATTCTTTCCACCACCTTCTGTGGGCTGAGACCTAAAATAACAATGTAGATAAGGATCTTACTGTAAGTTTGACTACAGTCAAGCTCACATTGTGCAAGTCAATGCTATTGAGCTTAAATATAAACGTCATCCAAAGTCTGGTGGAGCCAGAGTGTACAGTCAGAAATGTAAGATGGAAAAAACAAAAATACCACTTTCCTCCACAGAAAACAGATCTCAGGAGGGTAGGCATACAATGTACTGGGCTAAAATCGCTCTTGCAACAGCAAGTACCACTTGAAAAGATGACTAGAACATAATGTGTATATACAAACACATGCTAGACCACATGAGAAAAGTTAGCTAGCATTCTCATCCAAAAAATTTATACTAAAAAATGTATATGCTAAAGGCAAGGAAATGCAAAGGGTGAGCACCTCTTATAATGAATGCTGTATTGCCTTTGGGGACGTTCCTCTACATCATTCCCTTGGGTGGGAGGTGCAGACCTGCCATCATCACAGAGACCAAAAGACAGATTTCTGCACACTATCAAGCCAAGGTTCTGGCACTTGGAAGTTGACAACATGTCACCAAACTACATGACACTGCTAGGAGAGAATAAAAATTAAGTAAGCAATGGAAGGTGTACATTCCTGGTTTCCTCCTTTCTTCACTATCCCAAAGTGACTAAAAACCCCTACTCCAGGCCTTACAGATACAGCTCACCTTCCTCGTGCCTGGTGCAAGAAGAGACCTTGATGGGGAAAACCATCCACCCATACAAGCCCAGGGAAACAACTCCCACCATTGCCAAGGGGAAGAGAGCCCACACATGCAAAAAGCAAGGAGCGAGCACCAGATGATTTCAACTGAAATTTTATCCACACCAGTTGAAATATCTTCTGATAGAAAGGTGAAAAAAATTTCTAGGAGTCAGCACAAAACTCTGGGCTGGATCTTGTTACATCCATCACCTCCAAGCCCTGCACACACCCAAGTCCCAGACCACTGGGTCCTCTTCTAATTAGTTCAGAATAAGGAGTCCCTGCCCCAGGAGTTTGCAAAACCCCCACATTTTGCAATCAGACAGATGGGACTGGGGGAGGAAGAACAAGAGGGACATGTGGTTACCCACAACTGCCACATTGCTTTCTTTTCTCTTTTTCTTTTTTTTTTTTTAATAAAAATAAATATCAGTAATCCCCACTGGCCACCTGCCTAGCTTTTGTGTATTTAATTAAGAAGGATTTGGGTGACGGAGAACTGGTTAAAAGTTCAGCCAGTTTAGGGGAGGACAGGAGAGTAAACATCTAACTGAAGGACCCAAAAAAATGCCAACATTCCAGCTGCTGCCTGGTCCTTCACAATTTCTAAAACAGCAAGGTCTCACTTTGAAACACAATCCACAAAAAAATCAGAGGAGTAAGGGAAGAAGTGCAATTCATACTTAAGAGAGCTGGTCTGGACCAGTTCCTAAAAGCCAGTGACCTCACTGATCCCCAGTACAGTTTGTCTTTATAGTGATAAGACTGGAATTGTATTCATGTTTAACAAAATCATCTGAATCCACAATGACGTCCCTTTAGCAGTGAGAGAAACAAAGGGGAGAGAGAGCGGAAAAAACACCCTTAACTGAGTTACTAGAGAATACCAAGAACTGTCCTATCTTCCTACCCCCTCAACACAGTCACCTTGTAAGACAGAAAATCCATTAAGACAAAAATAGGGTATCCTTAGCGTGGGAAAACATTTAGCAAAGTTTTAATTTACTTCCAAATCAGCATTTAAACGATCACATCTTACATCACTTCCTTTTACAAGCCAGCAGTTAGACAATACACATCATTTACATGCAGTTTTGGAAGGCTGCAACACAGATCAACAAAAGAAGTCTTCGCTATGAATTAACTATTACAAGACTCGTAGAAAGTCACTCCAGCCTGCGTTGAGGGCAATTAGGAGTATCATCCCCTAGTTCTCAGCTTTCTGCTGCACTCCTGTTGTGCCTCAGAACTCCCACAAATACATCCTTCCACCCAAGTCATCGTTGCCACAAGAGAATTACGATGTCTGTGAGATGTAACAGCACACTCACAATGGTTAAAGTGTTAGATGTCTTTAAAAACAGACAAATACACAACAAAACAGAAAGTGACTAAGCAAGTTAACATAGCTCAGTGTCAATAGCAAAATTACAATGTTTTATGCTTCCATGAATGATCAGATGACAGAGATTTTAAAATTTCAAAAGTATAAACCAATTGCCTTTAGGTCACAGGTAATTTTTGCATTAAAAAACCCAAAATACCAAAAACCAGAATGGAAGCAAACACGTAGTTCAGACCTTATCTTGAGACAAATTTCAGCAGTGTTCTCATTTGGTGCAAGCCAAACTTCATATTAAGCTTACTGCTGGATGTGAAAAGCTAAAATCTAACCGCAGCAATGCTAAAAATGCTTCTCCCACTACTTGCAAGAGATCAAAAAAGTCCTTAAGGGAGCCGATCACTCGGTGAGCTGGCTACGAGTCGCAGTTACAGGGCAGC